>JAGVSP010000543.1:0-150892 GCA_022494985.1 Micrasema minimum | reverse complement strand
GATGCAAGTCAATACAAGCATTTATCCTTGAATCTTATATTCGATTTCTTGATTAATTATAATACAAATATTGTATCCATTTTTGTATCAACTTATATCAAGAATTAGAAACATTAATGATTCCCCACCTGGGCAAAGATTACCAATGTATCGATATGTAGATACAAGTGTTTATCGATCTTGTATCGATGATTTTTATTTATTTATTTTATTATTGATTTTGATTGGGAGAATTGACCATGCGCTGCGAATTGTGACAATCAGCTGGGTTTGACACCACGGTATAGTTCTTGAGCAACTGCGAAATCTCAATCAAATGTCCAACGAGCGACTCCCACAGTGTAATAACTAACACGACGCTATTTATATTGTCAGATTCACGGCATGCTGCGCGTGGTGATGAAGCCACTGATAAAGAAGATTCCCCTGGTGGGAGGTCTGCAGGTGTTCTTCCTCAACAACCCGACCATCGACTTCAACCTCGTCGGAGTGGCGGACATATTGGACATGCCGGGGTTTAGGTAACATCGGACACCTATTTGTTTATTTTTTAACCACCTCAACGGGCCAACGGAACAACATCACAAACACCCGGTTTTTGAGAAAAATCACTTATCATTGGTTAGTCTAGTATTAGATGTGTAATTATATGCATTTTTGATTGACAAAATTAACAGTGAAAACATTTGAATCCATGCATTTTTCTTCAAGTTTATCTTATACTTTGTATGTGATAATGTGATATTCTATCTTTCTTTGCCTACCCCTTCAAGGAAAATGACAATCATGATACTCAATTGTTTAATAAATGAAATTAGCATGTATTAAAAAATATATATTAACTAAATTATCATACTTTTTCTTAAAATGTCAAGTTTTTCTTTACTCATGAAAAATCAAGCCTAAAAAGTGTTTCGCCATATTTTTTTCTAAAATAACAGAAAAGATGCTTTATAAAAACCCACGTAATGTAGAACACTATGAATAAATAAGAAATCAATCAAGTTATTTCAGTCTATAGTTGTTATCTGTAAAAATAAATGTTTCGGTATGAAAAACAGTGTAAACAGATCTATTAAATAATCCCTATTATACAAGTCAAGTCACTCACAATTAGTTATTTACAATCAACAACAGCACACTTGAGATACTTTTGGCACCGATACAAATATTGTGGCTTTCAAGTATCGATGTTATTTCAGCTGTTGAAGCAGTCATTTGATTTATTGAAACGTGGGTTTGACACTAATTGTTTCATTTTATCTAGATTGAGATTCACCACACATAAAACAATATGAAATGAAAATAATACGCAAGTATTGTGGTTGTATGCTTAGCATGCGAAATTTCCTAATAATGCAATTAAGAATATTGTGGAATTAATCACAATATTGTAAAATAAAAATATTTCTATTATCGAATATAAATAGTAATATTTTAATATATGACATGAAAGAACGGGTGGCGGCCCAGTGGTAGCGTCGCTATTTCTGAGTCTAGAGATCCCCGGTTCGAATCCCCTCTCCGCCACGACTTGATTCCTATTTTGAAGCACAAAAAGTATGTGGTAGGTATGTGTTATTTATAAATAATGTGCGATTTGAGTGTGTAGTAATGTATTGCGTATATAAAATATGAATATAATGTTAAAATTAGAGTGCATTTTATATTAGTATTTAATGTACGCTATTTTTAAAAATATTTTTTTTTTAAATGTCACATTTCTGTGATTTCCCGGAATTTGAATATTTTGAGTTAGGTGCAATTTTGTATTCACAGCGCGATATTATATTCAAGTATTTACTACAGTTTACCAAAAATGTTTGATCACGAAATGAATGCTTTGAATATCAAGAATACAGTAAAGATGGTATCATGATGGTTGATTTTCTGCTGCAGTGATCTTCTAAGGCGAGTTATCGTGGAGCAGGTGGCCGCCATGATGGTCCTCCCCAACAAGCTGCCCATCAAGCTGAGCGATGAAGTTCCGTCGCATGACCTCAAGATGCCGGAACCAGAGGTGAGGGCGGTTCATAAAGCCAGTGATTGTCAGTAAAAATATATTTTTTCCAACATTCACTGAAAATCATATCAAGCAAAATCTTTTGTGAAAAGTCTGTTCCACTGGAAAATGAGACACATCTTAAATACTTGAGTATTAAAATGGAAATTTATTTTACAATCAATCAGTGTAATGTGTGATATGTTTATTTTACATAGATAGGCTATTTTATTCCGTTCCTTGTCATGTCCTAGTCCTAGGAAGATTGAGTTGATTTTGACTTGATCTCAACTTGTTAGAGGGAAACAGAACGATTTAAATGTATTAGATGTGGAAGATAGATATAGTTGTCTTTTTTTTACAGGAAAAACAAATGGAGCATAAAATTTGGACAGCTCTCTTTGAAAAAGCTTGTCTAGTGTTAACTTAACAGGTCTATGATTACTACCATTTGGTTCATACTTTCAACTTACTTAAATATGAGATACGTAAAAATATTATATCATTGATTATAAATTTTTCATAAATATGTCTGTGTGTTATGGATACAACTGATAATCTGAAACATACAAGCATACTTAACTCGAATTGTAGAAATATGTATGTTGTTTTTGTGTTTTTGAGCAATGAAATTTACCCAGTACTTATTTAGAATATTTTTCTAGGGCGTACTGAGAATTCATGTAGTCGAAGCTAAGAATCTCATGAAGAAAGACATCGGAATGTTGGGTAAGCAAAATTGTTTAATTGCTTATTTTTTTATTTTATAAAAATACCTACTTAATGCTCTTTATAATAATGTTTTCAAATTAACCAATCCTCAACCTACATTTATAAATTATTATCATAAATGACACTCGACAATACACTGTACGAATACTTAAAACAGATGATTTGTTGTTTTTATAGTCTTTTTTAGTATTTTTTTTTACTAAAATATAAAAATATTTTCATGTTTTGTAGGTAAGGGCAAGTCAGATCCCTACGCGCTTATTTCCGTGGGGGCGCAAGAATTCCGCACACAAACCATAGACAATAATGTCAATCCTAAATGGGACTACTGGTGTGAGGTATGTTCTAAACTAATTCACTATCTATCAGTTTTATCTATGACATAATACACACACACACACATCTGGAATGACCAATCACTTTGAATCTCCAGATTTTGTTGATTATGTAATTTCACAATTTGATTGACTTTATATTTTCTAGTTTATTCAATTTGATTGTTAAAAATATCTCAAAGTTTGTACAAGGCATTCTGTTCGCCCAATCAGCAATCTTTGGTGGCCAATTTTTGGATTCATATGAAACCCTGCCCTTTTTCCAACTTTATCCAACTTTTCAAAGTCTACAAAGTTATTGATAAATTAGTGGAAAAATGCATTGTTTCATGTGTTTATATTTTAAATTGGCGACCAAAGATTACTTGCTGTGCCTACATATTGCTTGCTCGTATAAATGAACCCTTATTTGAATAATACATTTTAATGTGAAATTTCTTAACTTCTAGTACATTTTTTCATATTGAATGATTATTCAAGACACATTTAATACAACAGATATTTAATGTCTAAGAATTTTCGTATTTCTTTTTGTTGATGAGTAGAATCAGTGTTTTTTCTTTTGAATGAAGATTTTGAACATGAGCATGGGAAGAGAATATTACATAAAATATAATTTAAACTCCCATATTGTTATAGACTGTTAACCTTTTATCTTCAATGTTTTTATTTAAATAATATGTGCAAGTAAAGATAATATATTCTTATATTAAAATTGTTCTAGGGTCTTGAAAGAATTTCTATTCAGCATTTTTCTTTAGTTTCAGGCATGTAAAATAATTTGAAGTACTGTATTTTTTATATTATACTTTTTATTTTGCTTCCTATTTTGGTGACTATTGCATTCATTATCATTATGCAGTTAGCCATAATATGTACTTTATTATGTACATCTATTATTCCTACATTGATTAGTTGGTATGAATTTAAATTTCATGACACAAATATGGTTCAAATAATATTTGAACGAATAAGTCATTTCTAATTTTATTTCAGCAAAAATACGTAGCAACGGCTTATATTTTAATGGTTTCAATACCTGATCTTCAGTTTTTCTGCTTAAACTTAGCATATTTGTTTTGTTACAAAATTGTAAATTATACAAAGTTTTACTTGAACACTGGCAATATCAAATATTGTTTCTCATATTTACAAACTAATATTGATTTTTCTGTTTTTCTGAATATACAAAAATATACATGCAGTTTCCAATATAATTGAACCATATTTTGCCATAGAGTATTTTCTAAATAAAGATCTTGGTAGACATCTCTGAACCTTTATCAGCTTTGAATATTTAAGTGTTTTTCCTGCACATCACACAATGTATAAACTATTCCAAATTGGTGTTTACTGTTTTGTGGTATTACTTGAATCAAAAAGATTGTAAAATATCACAGTATATTCCGCATCTTTCCGCATTGGCAAGTTGACTGAAGACTGGGTAAATTTCGTGTGTTTCTGATCTTTTTTACTAAGTTTATCTAACATTTCCGTGTTTACTAACATGATATTAGATAAACTTTGGAAAAAATCTATGGTTTCATGTGGTAACACTCTAAATAGGTGACCCAAAATTGCCCTCGTGGTCTTACCAACTCAATAGCCTTTGCTTGTTGATGACAGTGATTTAAAACTATAGCCTAATTAAAAGTGCGCACTACTCTGAAAAATGTTTGATGTTCTGAGGAATATTTTCTCGGCCTTATTCTATTACTATTACATATATACTTATTGTCATTTCGTTGTGAATCTGTCGTGGCATATATTTATACCGGATCAATGTTTGTTACCAACTGGATGTTAGATGTTTTCTATAAATAAATGCCTAGTGGCGGAAGGAAAAGAGATGTTTATCCACGGTTTTATTACTTTTATAGCATTTTGATAATTTAGCGTAAGACTCCATTAGATCTATTTACAATCATGCATTTTTTATTGGAGATATATGTTGGCATCTATTATGACACAATATTTATGCATGTATATTTACTGGTACATCTCTCCCCGATTAACTCCACTGTGAAGGTAATTACTCGTGAGGTCTGGTTGTCATAATTTATTGATTATAAATTAATGGGAAATATTCATAACACTTTATTCACAGATACAACACCGTGTTGAAATGAACAAAAACAATATTTGCAACCAAAGTATCTTGAAGTTCCATTGATTATATTTAAGAAATTGGATCGTAGCTCTATGATTAAAGTTGCAGATTCTAGATTACAATTCCTAGATTCTATCCCTCTCTACTGATTATAAAAATCTCTGGATTCTTATTTAAATATAAAGAAACTGGTTGATTGCCATTTAAAAAGAAAATGGCTATATCAATGTTTTTTCTCTCGCACTATTCCTTCTGTGGTATTCTTATATAGTTTTTATTAAAAAAAAAAACAGGAATATAACAGAGATATTATGTAGACTGTGTTTGCTTTGTTAATAAAATGATAATCTTGAAACATAAAAGTAAATATTCTGAGTCATCAACTATTCTGAGTCATCAACTATTATTTATTTTAAAAAAAAATTATATTATTGTCAATAAACATTTTTATTTCAAGTTACTTTGGTCTGTCACATTATGTATGGGGATTTATTAATTATTTTTATTTATTACAAATTTAAAGGAAAACATACAAATAAATGATTGGCTGAATATGTATGCTGTAACTATTATCATTTACTAGGAACAAAGAAAATTAAGAATATTTTTTATCATTCTAGTCCAAAAAAAAACCTGGTCTATTTTTTGAAAATAATTTAGTTTGCTGCGCGAGCTAGAAGTATAATAGTATATTATATTGTGGTATTTACAGTAATTAGTTCTTATTTTAAGCTTTGAATGGTTTTGTTTGGAATTATTGATTGCTAATGTAGTTTGGGCCCTTAAAATAACTGTGTTCAATAACAAAGTTTATAAGAAAAAAAAGTTTGGTTAAAAAGTTTTTGGCTATTCTTGTTGAATTTTTTATTGTTGATTTTCTTACTACTAATTTACCTTACCCACACCCAATGGTGCATAGGGCACTACATTGGTACACCAAGTGCAGTGTATCTTGATCATTTTATTACTTGAAGGTAGGATGATCAGTCTTACGTCTCAGTACCAGTTCAAGGTATCACACATGAAATATTAATATGAAAATCACAAGTAAATAAATATTTCATGTTAACCCCCCTATGAGAATCGAACCCGCGACCTCATACACGGTAGCCGAATGCGCTACCACTATGCTACGAGGCGGACATTTTTTCATCACAGGCAGTTGATTTTTCTACTATATTTTATTTGTAACATTGGTAAAAGGTTTCTTTAACACAATTCGAAATAATAACTTTGTAATTTTTTCAAACTTCTATTACAATTTACTGTGGAATTTTGATTTAAAAAAAATAAATTTGTTTGGAGTATATTTTAAAATATATTTTTAGAGTATAAGGAAATCAACAAAAAAAATTACAGTAATAAAATAAATACTTACCCGAAATTATTAGCAACCATTCCATTTGTGTGTTTTTTCTTTTGTTTTGTTTTTTGGTTTAACCTTTAAACCTTGACGCCATTTGTCACTCACCGACCAATCACACGGCCTCCGTGTTGTATGCGTCCGGACAAAGAGTGGAAATACAATTGCTCGATGCAGATGACATGAGCAAGACAGACGAGAGTCTCGGCAGGTTGGTAGCACTGGAAAGGAGAAAATTCTCTTTAAAATTTTGGTTTTTGGCGGGAAACTTTGGCTTGAGTCTTGATCTGTCAAATTTTTTGTTCTATGCTGTCATTATTTCAATTTTTATTTAGGTGGGATCATCGCTTTGTGGTTTTGAAAATCATCTCATCATTGAAAAGAAAAATTTTCACAGTAAAAAAGTGAAAACTAAATTATATTTTCAAAATTATTACCTTCACATACACTTTATTATTTAAACTTATGTAATTTTACTCGAGTTTTTCTGCCAGCCTTTTGATCAAACTCTGTATTTTGAAACACCCTCTTCAATTTTCATCCAGTTAGCACTTAGAGTCATGTTAAACATAATGATGTAAAAATATTATTTTCGGTCCATATTTTCTCATATTTCTACTTCTGACTCGAAGCCTACTTTAAATGAAACTCTGCATGAATCAATCATATTATTCGCATGATAATAAAACTAAACAAAATGTCAGTAACATAGTACACAATCCAACTAACAACCGCTAGAAATGCCTGGGAATGATTGGCATGTATTGTGTACACTATACAAATTGCTCACTGTCCATTGCTTATGTTTTGTTTCCATAGGATATGTCATGTTATTTGAGGCCATAATAAATTTGCAGATGCCAATAAAACATATTTATTTCAATCAGAATGTGTGCTTAGTGAAGACATTGTTTGATTGTTGTCTGCATATTTTTAATGGTCACTGTCTGCATAGGTGTATCAATTAATGAGAAAAAATATTTTTTCAACAGAAAGGTATTTAAAAGTTATATTAATTAGTGGCAAAAGTTTTGATGGCAACATCTGCCTACCAGATTGTAGGTGTAAAACTGAAATTGCCAACTTCTGTTATGAAGTTTTATTTTTACCGTTATATTCGTATTGAAGGTAAAGTATGGAAGCCAGTATTACATAGTCGCTTTTTATTAATACTTTTTTAAAATTAATTATTAAAAAATGCCCGGATCAAAAAAACTTTGTAAGGATTTTTTTTATCAGCAATACCATGAAACAATCACCCTACGGAGTTTCGCGGTCTCTCATCGTGGGGACACAGTTGTATTATCAAATTGTACCATATTAATAGATGACGATGTCTACCCATTGAAGGACTGTTCCAATGCATACCAATTTTTCTATTTTCCTTCTACGTTAATGAAAAAACGCTGAGTTGGCGATTCCCCAAATTGCCACATTCAAAAACTTACTGTTTTGTTTTTTATAAAGGAGTTGAAAAAAAAATTAGATAAATTTATATTATGTTGTATTGTTTTTTTTCATGACCAGATGTGAAATATGTATGAAATTTTATTTTAATGTATTTATTATTCTGTAATTAAAATTGTACATTATTTTTACTATTGTTTCATAATGTATTATGTATTTATTATATGTTTTAATTTATAATATATATATTTGATGTTATTTTTTATGATTTAAAATGGTCAATTACCTAATAATTTTCTTTTTAAACATTATACTTTATATAATTTCAAGCACAGTATATTCTCAAATGCACTGTATTGATCCTTTCTTCCGTTTTGATAGTATGGGTTTACTTAGTAAGTTATCATTCTTTGGTGATTAGAATTTTACTCTTATATCTCTTTATTTATCTTTATTTATATATGTATTCATTGTCTTATGATTATCCATAAAAAACGGAAACTGGAAAAATTACGGAGTTTTTGTTTGAAGTGGTTTGTTTTATATTTCTATTATCTTATTTTTTGATTAGCTGCCAGTTAAGTTTTAACTATGATTTAAAAAGAATTCTAAACCACACAACTACCACTATCTTTGCACAAGTAGAAGATGTATTATTAGTTGCATCGTCACAAGCTAACATTGCAGTTACTTATCACTTTAAAGTTTTTGTTTATACAAATTCTATTTTCCTTACACTCAAAGCTTGTTAGGTAAAGTAAGTTGCCAAAATAGAGTAAATTAGTACAATTTAATAGGGACACAATTAGTATATTGTCAACTATCTTTTATTTTAAAAATCTTTGTTATTTCAAAAATATTTTTTTCTTCATATTTTGAAATTGTGTGTGCTTTATGACGTTTGTTATTCAACATTACCTATTAGCAAATTTTTTACCCATGAATGGCTTGTTTTTTATACAAGCTATTGGAAATAAATGTGTTTATTTGAAATAATTTCCCCATATTACCCATACACATTTTACCAGGAAAGAATACAAAGAAAAATAAAAACACGGTTAGGTCAAGTTCTATCGCTGCACTATGTGACCTAATCAAGAGCACACGACTGTTTAAATGATCCTCTTTTGTATACAACCTTTGAAGAAACCAATTGTTGATACTCTACAACTGTTTTACATACGAAAAGAATTTTGGGGTTTGTCCTTAGATATACGGTCTTATCGTGGTAGCGTAGTGGCTAAGGGGGACACAGGACTCAAACACTTGAGGTTCTGGGCTCGTTCATTCCCGATGATGATCACATAATCTTATTAGTTTTTTTCCTCAAAATCATCTAGGTGTTTGTGAGTTTGTTCTCCTCAGTAAGTGGAACCTACTGGCCTGTTGAGGGGGTCAAACATATACGATGTAGGAATGTAGTAAGTAAGGTGGGGGTAGTTCTTGTGTGATAGTTTGGGGTTGTTGCATCCAGGCCCAGAATAAGCTCCACAAGCGGCATGGTAAGGCAGGTGCGTTCGGGGGCTGGAGCTGTGGGATTGGGGCCCCGGCTTCCCGGGCGCCCAGAACGACGATTTCCTCGGCAGGTCTGACCAACAAAAAACACTTTGCCTTCCATACTACTAAAATGTCTAAGTTTAGCCTGACAGTTTTCGTTTCTTACTAAATCGATTTGGATCACCTATACTGGAATTGGTTGGATCGATTTTTGTATTTGTAACCATCATCTGGGAGGCAGCTAATATTTATTCGAGGTGCAATCTTGCTTTAAAACTGTATCGTAATGAATTGAAAAGAGAAAATCATTTAATGGGTGCCCAGAAATGACCAGATCTGTGGATTTTTGTATTAGATCTGCTGAATTCCGGCCTGTTGTCACCTAACGCACATATTCTACTCCTTTCATCATAAAATATCCGAAGCTCACAGATCTGGCCCGCTGGTCTCAGGCGCCTAATACCTACGAATAATTTATTAATTCATAATCGATAAAATACAGATCATACCATATATAGAGAGATACATTTTTATGTGCTCAGGTTTAATAATGATCTGCTATTGTATATTAATAAATGCAAGCGCAGTTTCTTTTGACATTGTTATTTTTGGACGGTTATCAAGTGTAGGGACCAGTATAAATATTCTAAATAAAAACTGATTAAAAATATTTGTGAAATAGATGAAATATTTTGTTGGTTGATGCCATGCCAAATCTAGACCAATGCGTTTTTCATAAGCGATTTTAAGCACATTCTTGACCTCTAAAATTATCTAATCGATAAGTACTCTTTTAATATAAAAACTAAACAGAAAAAAAACTCTCTTCTATTATAAAGGCACTTTATTTTTCCTACTTTCTTTATAAATTAATCAAAGTGCTTTTTTCTGTTTAGTCTCTTTCAAGAAACCAGTTATTATCGATTGGCTCATAATCAATGGCTAATACTTGGTGTGGATTGACAATTTGTTACCATCAAAAGCAAGATTTTACCTCTTATTCTTGACTAACGCCATTATAGTTATGCATTTTTTTTACTAATTCTATCCGATTTCTTCAAAGCCTGAATATTTTATTTTTTATTTCATCATACCAATATTTATTGTATATTGACGTTATATTTTTCTTTATTATAATGCATAGGGATTTGCATGGTAAACAATTAATTGCTCGTAGTTTTTTCGACTGATTGTTGCTTTGTAACGTAACACATAATATTATACAAAATATAATATGTATTGTGAGTAGTACATATCTCAAATTGTTTATATATGTAACTAAATATACATAAAACTTATTTATTCATTTTTTACCTAAGCTGTAACATATATCATCTAATCATCCGAAAAAAAATAAAAATAAATTAGTATATTATACACTAAATTTAAAAGAACATTACCACCATTAGAAATATTTATTTGGAAAATTGTAGATACGTTTTTTATAGAACAATTTTACTGACTTTTGTCAATTGGTACTGCATTATGTAATATTAACAGAAATATTTACACACATAATTACAGCAGTTTTATTACAATAAAAACTTAGTATGTCCTTCAACAAAAACATATTTAATCATAAATTATTATGTTACAATACGATAAAAATTGATGTTCAAATGTTATGAGGTGCATTTTGTGATAAATAATTTTTAGGTCTGTGTTTTACAAATGTATTTTGTATGGTATTTGTATGTTTGTTCGATGTTTTTAGTTTGTAAATACGAATGTACATTTCAATGTTTGCACGAGGTAACTCAGAAGATCTGTGTTTACAAGTAAAACAGAAAGTTTTGCAGGTTCCCCGCTATCATCGCTAGCTTTTTCCAATACTTACTAACATTTTTGTGCTTTACTAATAATGTGCATGAACCAAAAGTATTATACAATAACATACAGTCGGGTAAGGGATATCCTATTATCATTTCCGCTACCAAGTAATGTAGTAATCTATCACATTGTATTTTTAAAAAATGTGTAAACTAAACACTCGACTGAAGTAAAAACATTTTAAATATAATTATGAAATTATGGCGTGTTGATATTGTCGATAAATACCCTAATTTGCTACCTACTTTTATTTCCTATTTAAAATGTTAAAAACGATATTTTTACTTTGATTAATAAAAAAATTTATTACTAAACAAAACTACTTAATATTTTCATAATAGCTTTTTAATAAGCGTACTGTCATTTGACAACTGCGCCGTAAAGGATTCATTACCCTGAATTCATTATCTAGCAATAGTAGAATTTTCACGTCTCTAAAACCATTTTCGTTCAATAACCCCGAGTGTTTTCCCAGGATTGACTATTAGATTAATCATCTTGCCTATATTTTCTCTGGTGATACTTTTGGTTCTTGTTGTTAGAGGCCATTTTGTCCTTTGTAAGCTAACACAACCTAACTTTACCCAACCTAACCCGACTGACAGTTCGCCGTGGAAGTAATGGCCTCGTCGCACGTCCACTTCCGTCTCTTCGATTGGGGACAGAACTGGTGAAGACGACCCCACTAGGAAGGTGCGAGTGTCATAATAACCCGTGTTTTGTTTTTTTTCTCATTTTTACACTCGCTTTTTGTTTGTTGAACTTTCATTCATCGTTAGTATTACATATTACTGTTCCTTTTTCCTTTATGTGGTGTCGGTTTTTGTTTTTACATTTATTCAATTTATAACAACTGTGTTTTTGTCACTCTTACTTGTCATTTTTTGAAGATAGTTTATCTATGCACTAATACTTCCTTCTATTTCAACGTTTTTATTGCATATTTAAACATTAATTATATAAAAGCATTTCTGAAAGGAATTCAGTGAACAATAGGGTTTTATTTTATTTAAAAAAATAATAATGTCCTTATTTTTTTATGCATAAAACTGATGTGAATACTTTTTGCTCAGACTTCAAAATGAATACATTTTCATCCATCTTTTATTATAATTTGTGATTTTCCATCTTGGTATTAGGTTGCGTTTACTAAAGGAATATTATGGAACTGCATTGTTAAATTTCTTGTCAAAAATTCATAGTGAACCCACGTATTTTATCTTTAGGTTAAAGGCCCTTAAAGGTTTACAAATGGATGAAATATTAGATTTATAAACCTGTAAAAGAAATGCTTTATGTTATAAATTATTATAACCCAGTCAATGGTGTTACATATTCCTTTTGTAAATACGATTCTTTAGGCTAAAAGTCAAAGTCGTTAAGTAAATCTTAGCTGGGACTTGAATATATTATAATTTTTACTTAGCTCAGAGTAATTTTACAACTACAACTTTCAGCCTTAAGAGGATGGCGGCCACGTAACCCACGGCTGTTTCTCCATACAATCGTAGTTCTCGATTTTTTCAATGATTTTTTCATGTGTTTTAGATATCGACCAGAACCGTGTTTGTATCGTTTTATTTTTTGGTAATGGATTTATCTCCTCTTGTTTCGTCCACGCTTCTAGTAGATATTTAAATTGTGCGTAAAATTCATGGCTCTGCCGCTAAAATCCAGGGAGAATATCGAGGACTATGATCATATGGAGGAACGGCTGTGGGTCACGAGGCAGCCATTCCTATCATCTTGTCGTGCAACCAAAACAAACTTTAATTTCTACAGGTCTAAAAATTATACGCTTCGTCTTCTTTTTTTCCCTTTTTTTAATTTATAACATAATGACTGACTGTGACCAAGTCAATATGAACATTTTTCGCTTTCAATACAGGACATTTTGCCATTTTTACATAATTTTCTGAACTCTCAATGTGGCTTTTAACTCTCGCAGTAAAATGCACATCTTTTACCCACTATATTTAGTGTTTATGCACTGTATTTCACAATTTCGCATGTCAAGGTAGTTACTAACATTTTAAGAAGGTATGACTTGGACTCTTGTTAAATTTTAAAAGTTTACTAGACAATATAATATTCATGTAAAAAATGCGATTTTTCTCTTTTTAACATTTTGGTTATTAATAGATTTTTTTACTACAAAATATATCTAGAAATTAGAAAATTGAAAAAAAACATAAAATTTGATTTAGTCAGTAAAAGCAGTAGATAAAATACCTACATTATTTTACAGACAGATCTAAAAAGTAATTCAAATTCAGTATTCAGTTTATATCCAAAACTAAATTAAAAACTTTAAAAAAAATGTATATTTTTTTTGTCATGCAAAATTGTTTATCAGAAAAATTATTTGAGCTTCATTCAATTAGTATTTTATCAGTCTTTAAACCAAATCTGATGTTTTTAGGTGTACGGTTGAAATCAGCAGTGTTGCAAAAAAAGGTCAGATTGATTCTGTAAGTATTTTTTTTTTACCTGTTTTGTAAATAATTTTGTTAAAAAATAATCAAAAATGCTCACCGTTTACGTAAAATAAACTTCGGAACTACCATTTCCCCAATATAATAAGTATTGAGAATACATAACACAACTTTCAATACAGTTTTAGCTTTAAAATATCATTATTATGTAACTATTATTTAATTTATGTCACTATATTTATATTTAAAAAAAATTTGAACAGTTCAATGTGCACATTTAACTTGACAGTAGTTTTGAAAAAAGAAATGACAAGAAACAAAATGATTCTTCATTCTTTATTTGAATTTATTCAATTCTCCTTGATAGGTAGGTAGGTACTTTAATATGACTAGGTTGGTAGCTGGTACTTTATAATCTTGAAATAATGTATATTGCGGTCACTGTTTTGCTACATGCGAAATCTATGGTTTTAATTTTGGCTCACTAAACAAAAATCATAAATATCACCAGCAACAAGACTCAAGTAAGAAAAAAATATTTTATTTTTATGACCATGTAAAACAGCCCCTTTTTTATATTTTCAGTGGTTGACTTTGGAACAGGCCAAACATGGAATGGTTCATGTTCGCCTCACTTGGTACAAACTTAGCAGCGTTATGGGTGACTTGAAACAGGTATTATGAATTTTCAAACAAAATAGACATCGCCACTTTAGAAGAATTTGAGATGGTTGCGAAAAGATGAATTTTGTAAATTTATTGACCGGGTCAATATGGCACAAGTATACAAATGTTCGCAGCCTCTGTAGTATAATGGCTACGACGCTAGACTCACAATAGAGGTTCCGGTTTCGATTTCCAGTGAGACCACAAAATAAAAAAATTAGTTTGTAATTTAAAAAAAAATAACATGGTGGTATACGGAGTACATTTTGGAAAAATTAAAATGGGTGTTTAACTCTCAAATTTATAGAACCTAACTATTAAGCTTTCTTAATTCATCAATACATAAAACGCAGTTAAAGATAATTATATAATAAACAGTTGTAGAAAAATGTTTTTTTTTTTTCAAAAATGTGTAATGAAATTTAATGATTATTTTTTTAGGCCATTACAGAGACTCAACTTCTCCGCGTATCTGGAATGAGTACAGCATTGCTGACTATTTTCGTCGATTCCTGCAAGAATCTGCCAGTAAGTTTACTTAGTCACTGAAAAACCAATGCTTACAAATAAAATTGCTAATAGGATCTTTTAACAGTTTTTAAAATATCTGTATAGTCCTATTATTCTTTTTACTTTAAACTGAAGAGCAATTGATTCCATTCTTATTTTGAATTTTTAGAATGCTCGCCCACAGTCTAAACCCGACCCCTACCTGGTGATCAACATGGGTAAGAAAACTGAGAACACCGCTGTGCAGATGAGAACTGGCGACCCTGTCTATGAAATTGGTTACACTTTCCTTGTTGGCAACCCTGAAAATGACACCCTCCACATTAAGGTACCTACCCACTAATTAAATACATTTAAAAAAAAATGTTAAGTCTCATCTATTCGACTCTACAACTGTCAATCAGAGCTATGGGAAGTGGATTTGACTTGGGAAGGTGCACAGGAACTGACGGCCGATCACTTATGATCAGTTTATGTTCCACATAGGGAGCGGAAGTGTTAATTGATGATGATTCAATATATGCGTTAAAATAAACACAACCTTTTCAGATAATCTTATACAGGGACCCAAATAAACTCATTGCGCCACCTATGACAAAGGGCATAACAACATCTGCCAGGCTATCTAATAAAACTTAATGACCTGCATTGATTTCTGTAGTATGTAACTCTCTCTCTTAAATCTATTCATGACAGGATGGTGATGCTTCCTGACTCCAGCCATGGCTTGTCTGTGGATGGTCTCACTCTACCTGGGGCACTATTTTTAATTCCCTTAATGTGATAAATGTATGCCTCGCCCTCTTAAATAAATTGGAATGAATATATTTTTTAATATCGCTAATACTGTTGCCTTTCACTCAGCAACACCGGTGTCAAATGTCATCCTATTTAACTGTCTTGTTTCTCAAAATTTTACTGTTCTTCTTTTACGGGATTAATAGTCATTATACTGTACTTTATGCCACAAATAATATGAAAAATTAGGCTTAAATTTGGTACACAAGTTGACATTAGTGAGTAGCAATTCTTTGTCTACTTAGATCATGATTTATGTAATTTTTTTACTAATCAAGCCTGTTGATTGGCTTAAATTTTTTTTTTTAAAGTGACAGTTTCACATGAAATAAACAGAATACCGAAAAGAATAGCTCTGCTGGAATTAGCTGCTGTGCAGGCTGCAAGTGCTGACAAATGTGTCATATATGTTCCCAGATTATGTTATTTTTGTGTTTCATTTTAGGTTACAGATCAGAAGACTGGAAACCAAATAGGTATTCTGGACTACAACCTTACTGGGCTGCTGGACAAGCCTAACATGATGGTGGATAGGCAACCCTTCTCCCTACACAGGGCTGGTCCCGACTCCAAAATCATCTTGTCAATGAGCCTGCTGGAGGGTAACTTTTCATTTATATTACTGAAAATTCATTGCAAATACATTTGCAACTAAAACAAATATGTCGTTCATACCTTGAATATCCGTTTTAGATAGATAAATGTTTTATTAGTCAATATACAAATACGATATAAAATATAATGATGACCAAATGGACTTAGTTATGGTGATCGTATCCATTTGTGAATTACATGGCTGTTTTCTACAGCTGGAAATGTATTTGGAAAAATAATAATGTAAAACATATGATGCTGGTACCTACCTCGATCACCTCCAATATTGGAAATCAGTAAAGACATTAAGAAGATGAGATATCGACAAGATGCATTTGAATTGTCTCCGTTTTTTTAAAGGAGATAAATAAATTAGTTAAAAAATAAGGCAATATAAACACGCTTCTGGTCAATATTTAGATTTACAAATTGCATGTTTGCAGACAATTTTCTCAGCACATACTGTTTCCAGATTCTGAGGCACTCGGAACCAGAGTTGGCTTCCGCAGCCAGCATTGACGAAGAGGTGTCTTCAGAGAACGTCCCCCAGCAAGAGAGAGCTCCGCTGCTGACCAGGGAAGCCAGCGTGAAGAGTGTGGGCAGCGCCAAGCCGGCCAACAGCGGCAACTCCAGCGCCAACAGTCAGTACATTCAATACTCTGTACTAGTTTTTTGCATGATCTATTAACGGGACGGAGGTGATGGAAAGGTGTGGACATCCGACTTGAGCAGAGTTGAGGAAAGGATATAAAAATATAGAAATATGATATCTTCTTCTGTTCATGGCTTTATTTTATTTAGCTTTTTGTACATACAGTGGTGTACATTGCTTAGTTGGCAATTTCTTCCAACAAACCAATAAATAAAAATAGAGCAGGTATTTAACGTAAACGCAATAAACAGAAAGAAATACTTTTCAATACATACACACATATATTATCACTCTCAGTGTCGGAATAAAAGTGTAGGAATAAAATTTATCACCGCATTGTGGGATGTTCTAGTCAGTATTTTCTCTTGATATGATGCAGTGTGATCATTTTTTAATGATTTGATGAAGCGTAGCATGTGTCAAGCAAAAAATTATAAATGAGGCGAAAAAATTGCTCCCAAGTGTTTTAAAATATTTGTTTGCAAATATGTTTATTTGTATTAAGAAAGATGAAAGCTCAGTAGAATATTGTAAATATAGTTTTCAAAAGGTATGAACAGTTTTTTACACCTTCTTGTTAAATTTTGTGCTTGACATATTTGACAAGAAAGCTCGTTTATATATCGCCTTTTTTTAATAGGATATTTGTTTAAGGAGATAAATGAATTATTACAAAATTAAGACGATACAAACCACACTTCTGGTCGGTATCTAAAAATGTGCGAAAAAAATCTTTGCTCTAGTTCTGAATTCCAGGGAGGAAATCGAGGACTACCACTGTATATAGTAACATCCACAAGTGATAGCTATTTCTCTTAAATAAGTAAATAAATTCAGATTTGAGTATTTAAATTATGAAAAATATGAATATCGAATCTTACTACTTCTATTCACATTATATGCCTTTGAAGTTTGTCTTGCATTACTTCCACATGAGTCGCACAGGGACAAAATAGGTTATGTGTATTTTTCTATTATCTCCTTTCCTTTGCTCTGCTTATTACTTAGTACTCTACATCTGTCATTAATAAACCATTTGTAATTGAAGAATTTTATTTTAACAATATGTTTGTAAGTGTTTTTGTGTATTATCAAAGCCATCCAAGTGAGACTTATCTTTCCCAACATGAAACAATTCAGCCAAATCCAACATACAATTCTTTGAAAAATAGCCATTACAGTATACATTGAGGAACAAAAAAAATACAAGTTTGCATAATTATATTGTGTTTTTTGCTATACAAAAATAGTAAAAAATCAAATATACTTTGAGTTTAGAGATTAAAAAAAACGTATTTCTGGAATTAAATACATAAATATGGCTGCGTAGTCATCGGTAATACATTGGCACATTGAGAAAACTTCGCCCACCAATTTATAATTTTAAAATGTGAAACTGAGTTTTTTTTAAGTTTATAAGCAAAATTACGCCATAAGATGTATAGTGGTCTTCCCCATGCACAGTAAAATTTGGTTCACCAATGAAGCAGCACATTTGAGTGCTTACTTTAAAAAAGTATTTGAACTTTTTCTCTCACCCATACTGTAGTAATACTATATAATTCATTACCTTTATTAACATTAAAATCTGATAAAATTAAAGGTAAAAAAGGGGGGCTAGAAATCTTACTGTATATGCTTGGTAGCTGAAAGACAGTTCATGATCTAGCCTCATTTTGTACAACGTTCTTGAGGCGATTTCTCGCAAAAATGGCGCTTTAAAAATTGACTAAATATAAATAAATAGATAAGTTGTGTACTGAAGTCTGCACAATTGGCCTACATAATGTATTAGCTGTGTAATCGGGGCCTATTTCGCACTATCCCTTGACATTTCGAATTTAATTTGACTGTATTTGCAAGTAATTTAATCGCATTTGGTTGGCTTTTGGGGTGTGTTACGGTTGTTACAATGTGGAGCATTTTACACAGGCACGCCAAGTTTGAACAGGAAAAGTACTACGGACGCTAATGTTAGCATCGACTCCAAACAGTCGATGCTAGAGGAGACCACTCAGGACATGAGTATGTATCATTCACTCTCTCTAACTTATTCGTGTATCTTGTAAATATTGTCCATTTAAATCATTTAGCATTTAACCTTTGTGGATCTGATAGACTGCCTTGCAAAATTGAACTAAAAATTCAAACAGAATGGTATTTTAGCTAACTACTACTACTACTACTGCTACTACTCTCCCTTATCCGCACCCAATGGTGCATAGGGCACTCCATTGGTACACCAAGTGCTGTGTATATTGATCACTTGGTATTACATGACGACATTTTTGTTTATCATGAAATAACCATAATTTTATTTTGTGTTACAATTTTTTTTTTTTTTTAATTTGACAGAATTAAAATATTGGAATAGAACATTATAATGAATGCAGAGTGAGAAAACAGGTAGGTATACTTAAAAAATTACAAATATTGTTACAATTCATTGCATAAAAATATTGCTAAAGCTATAACAAGTTTTTTTCATTCCATGTGTGATTTCATACTCAATTAGGTTAAACAAACTAAATTGTATTGTCTGCATTTGCATTTTAATTAGTTATTGTATAGTCCGACTCGTAGTGAAGTGGTCGCGTGTTGGGCTGCCATTGATGATGTCACGGGTTAGATTCGCGATGGAGGTCAATATGAAATATTAATTTTAATGTGATTTTCACATAAGAATATTTCATAACATGTTGAGATACCGTGGACTGGCGCTGAAGCATAACAAATTATCAATATTCACTGCACTTGGTGTGTCAATGCAGTGCCCTATGCACCATTTGGTGCGGATAAGGAAGAGTAGTAGTAGTAGTATTAAACACGTTTTATAAATATTCTAACTATAATTAATTTTTGCCACTAATTCATCAAATTTGCAATAGTTAGATTATCAATCAGGTGTACATATCGCTGCATCAGTTCCACAGGGAAACAACTAGAAATTGGTGCAGATAGCCTGTCAAAGTTTGGGTCTATTTTGTTATTCCTATACAATCGATCTTGTACATTAATTGCAATAATTATTGGAATTACAAAATAGGCCCTCTTGTACATTATTTATTGGAATGACAAAATAGGCCCAAACTTTGACAGGCTATTAGCACCAATTTCTAGTTGTTTCCGTGTGGAACTGAGGCAGCAATATTATCAACAGTATGAACAAAATATAACTTAAAATAATACATAATCCTCAATGTTTCCTAATCTCATTGCATTAATTTATTATTTTTCAAACTTGTCTAATTCACCACAATGTATGTAGAAACACTATTTACCTATTTGTTGTCCATTTTCAGCTGTATTTTGATAATGTAATGTAATTTCAGTGATGCCTTCAGCGAACGTAGATCCTCCGAGTCCTAAGCTTATTCACCGCACATTGAGCACCACATCGTAAGTGAAACTCATTCAATTGTAATTTATTTTATTTCATGATTTACCTAGAGAGGTAAGAGATTTTGTTAGGTTAGGTTAGGTTAGGTTGGGTTTAGTTATTTAAGAGATTTGGTTAGAGAACCACGAGTTTCTGCTCTAGGTGTACAGAGAGACAGTAGCTTTATTAATGGGATATGTATCCTACACCTACCTTATGTTATACACTCGATGTATAAGCGGGAAACCAGTGAATCTTCATCATATTTGGAGTCGATTTTGTAGAATAAAATTTTTGATTTGATCCATAGTCTTAGAGAAAATTGAGAAAGAAATTGGTTTTTTGTTCAATAAATTTGTTATAAAATATCATTTATTTAGTCAAATTAATACTATCCATAAAGAAAACAAAATCAAAACCAGCATTTTAATAAGAATTTGTGCAATTTTCCTATGAGAGAATACATTTTTTTCTTTTCAAGCTTAGATTCAAAAGTCATATTACACATTCGATTCGTAGATTCAACAGTTTTCGGATTGTACTATGAGTTTTGTGACTCCATGTATAGTATTGCTAATTTGTAACCAATTCTAGTCAGAAAAGAAAAAAAAAAAATTATTAGACTTTATTTTAGAACACTTAACAATTTTCACAATAGATGGCAGATAGATAAAATACAAAAATATTTTAAATAACAAATGAAATTGAACTTATATGTATACACCTAACAGAATTATCAGATATGGTTATCAGATGATAGACGGACGGGGAATGTTGTAATACATGAAGCGGCCACTTAACCCCCAGCCGATGACAGATCATAAACCCTGTAAAAGCTTCGACAAACCATTTTCATTTCCAGAACTTCTCCGCCTCTTGAAATGTCAATAATAATTTATATAAGCCCGTCATGGATATAACCCAGTATTTGTCTTTTGTCTACAAGTATTTCAATTTGATACCTATATTGAAAAAGTCAGATAAATGAAATAGTATTCGTATCTATTGGTTTGCCCTTGCTGTTCTGCCATGAAAGATTTCAATATACACTGAGTAAATTTCTTTACAGATCTGCTGGTGAAGCTGGCTTAGGAAGGATCCAGCTGACTCTACGCTACAGTGTGCAGAGGCAGCGATTGGTCATCGTCGTTCACAAGATTTGGTAAGACTAAAGCAGTTTGGCATAATATGGTTATAAGATAGCTTTAAATTCTGGCAATAATCACTCCATCAAGAGGACGAGATCTAAACAATAATGAAATTTGTTTTACATCATAAAAAAGCCATATTATATATTATATCGTCTGTGTAAGTTCAATACCGCGGAAGAACCATTTGTCAAAATGTTCAGGGGAGACAAAAAACCCTCCAATTTCGTAAAAAAAAGAGGTAAACATGAAATTTGTATCGGGATATACGCGGTATTGCTTGCTTCTTTTGTGAAGATGGTTTATTCGCGGTATTGACATTAACCGAGTGCTAGCAGTCTATTGGTCAATTTTAAAATTTGAATTAACCAATCGATCCGGCTTGTTTCGTTCAACGAAAATCACCAAAAATGCGTATTTGAATTTATTGGCTCATACGCGGTATTGAACTTACATAGACGATATATATTTTTTTACAATTCTTAAATTAATTAGCGCTTTGCTTTTCCACTCATCACTAGGTGTATTGTAAAACTGTGCCCTTAAACAGGTTTCATCTAAATGCTTACTAAGCAGACAATGTAATATAATCCAGAGAAATCTATTACAACACTGTAGTAGATATCAAATAGGAATCAAGTTGTGACGGAGTGGGGATCAGTGAAAGCCCCACCCTTTCCCTAGACTGTTTTAAAGACTATTGAGTCTTTTTTCAGTCCAGCACAACTCTACTAATTTTTTAAAGCTAATCCGCGAAATATAATAGATTCAGTTTTAACTGGAAAAAGCGGAAGAAAAGAAGGTTAAATACGCGACCAAATGCTTTCATTGCCCCTATCACTGTCTCGGCTCTAAGATTGTCATAAACACATTCACCCCAACCTGCTCAAGGAGCTGGCCCAAATTTACAGTGATAGGGATATTAGTAATTCTACCCCTTTTTTAGCAGTAAGTTACAACCACCACCCGCCTAAACGGAGTGGGGAGAACTTTATTATTACTATAAACCAATAAACTATCATTATGTCTATCACCCGCCAACCTCTTCATTTCTTTATTTGATTATTTCAGCCATATACCTCTCAAGGATCCGTCCAACATACCTGATCCTTATGTGAAGCTCTACCTCTTACCTGGAAGATCTAAGGACTCCAAACGCAAAACTGCCGTAAGTGTCCAGTCATTTTGCCTACAATCGCCAAGTTGTACAATTCTTTTATTACAGTATTTATGTCTTTTTTCGACGACTAAGTTTAAAGAAAATGCTCTCAGAAGTATTGAAATAGCTTTTTTCATAATAGAAAAATATTTAAGTGATTTTGGTGTTCAGATTAAAAATGCACAAGTATGTTTTGAAAATAATTATCATGAGATATAATTAAAAGAGGTCTCTTCTTTACTGGTCGATACCCATGAGTATAACACCAGAATTAAAAATAATTTAAAGACAATCAATAGATCTAAGACATGTACTCAGAACAGCATAATGTACAAAGGATTCAAAAGGTATAATGAACTACCGGAGACTGTCAAAGAAATAAACGGATTAAATGAATTCAGAAGCAACCTTAGTAAAATACTAATGTAATAATAAATATTTATGTAATATATTAGCTGTAAGAATTTTTTTTTATATCTAAATAAAAATGTACAAACAAACAAACTGGCAGAGGTAAGAGCTAAGCTTGCTTCTGACATCACTGTGACCTGTGCAGATCTGTTGCGATAAAAATAATCTGAGGTCTAACAAAAACGGTTAATTCTCACTATTGAACTGTGTTTTTGTTGTATTTTAAAGTTATTGTACTTAAACTTCTGTTTTTTTGTTGTTTTCGTCACTTCGATAACTTTCAAAATCAATTCATAATTTCTACATACATTATTCGTCCACCCAAAAACGGCATGTTGGTACTTCCAAGCGTTTATTTTACTTTTGAGAGATGGGCGCCTATAAAGTTCCGTAATTATTGACAGGCAACCATAGACCGAAAAATACAATACTTTATGTTTTTGTCTTTACGATAGTGAAGCACATGTTCTTTAGCTCCGATATTTATCGATATCGATGTTTATTGAGCCTACTTATGCAACGAGGATTATTCAAGTTGATTTTTTCATGAAAAAATATAAAATGTGATTTAAATTAAAACCTATTAGTTTTTTTTTCTTTGTTTGTCGTGACACAGAATTTCTCAATTTACATTACGACAATAAAATAGTCCTATGCATATTTGGGTTTTCTGTAGCTCCTGCACCCGATGACAAACTTCAATTAAAGAGTTTATCGGGACTGTATTTAAAGTTTCTTTTGTAAAGAAATTATGTATTTTTTGTAATAATTTTTATTGAATAAAGACTGTTAAAAAAAAAAAGTTTTACGACAGCGCTTTTGTAATATAAACTCTGCTTTAAACGTCTGGGTATGTTTATAAACTACAAAATGTTGAGCAAAAATAAAATATAAATGTGTTAAATTGATTAAAACTTCTTCATAAATAAAGTCGATTTTTATGAGAAATTGATTCGGTAACGCATTAGGACATCCCTAAACGACACATAATCGATCTGTCAAAAGTCAAATAAACGCTTAGAAAAGGTATAGTATGTCGCGTGTTTCGATTGTAATGGAAAGAAAAAGAGACAGACTCAAAGTGAAGCGTTTCCATCTCTCTCTGCGCATGGAGTGACATAAGATGTTCGCTTCACTTTTAAAAAAAAAAAAATCAAAGTTTAACTCCTTGTACCTCGCTTGTTATTAACCAATATAAAAAATAATCACACCTATCGTCATGTGATTTTTCATTTGAATTTATAAGCCAATAAAAAAAATCTTGAGAACTGTTTGAAACAGTAGTTTGAAATCACTTGTTTAGGTTTCGAAAGACAACTGTAACCCAATATACGATGAAACGTTCGAGTACCTGATGTCCCAAGGCGAGATGAACTCTCACCAGCTGGAAGTATCTGTCGCCTCGCAGAAAGGGTTCTTCGCTGGAGGAAGCCCGATCATTGGACAGGTAATGTTAACTTGTATTAATCTATTTTCCACTCCTGCAAACTTCAAACCTGTCATTTGGTTGTAAATTAGGTATTATAATTACGTATCCTTCATTTCAACCTAAAGGATGGGATGTATACTTTCACAGCCTTTAGGTAATGAGTTTTTTTGGATATCAATGCCGTGTTTTTGGGCTTTGTGTTGTCAATGTATCAGAACACATTGCAGTGTCTATAGTGCCGGCCCAGAAAATTTAAGCAAGTTGTCCTGTCTTTATTTTCTTAACATGCATTTTATTAATGCAAACCTTTTCAAAGATCTACATTATCAACTACCTTTTTAGTGATAATACCTAGTCTTTTAACCCATTCACGGCTATGGGCCATTTAAGTGGCCGATGCAAAGACGTGTGTCATATACGCGGGCGGCCACTTAAGTGTTGTCTAATGACATCTCTCGGCAAATGATCAAAACATTATGTACACCTTGAGGATAATGGCTCGTGCCATTATCAATGCCATTTGAATGCATATATAAAATAAACACTAAAACACTAGATCCCTGTGATCTAATGATACAGATATAATGTTTATGTATGCCTTATGCCTTTTTTATTGTTTGGAAACTGTAACGTGATGCCTGCATGACATAATTATGACGTAATTAAGATAAATGTATAGACTTCAAATGGTGCCGCCCTGTACGTACGTATTACCGTACACTAGTTGCCGCCATGAATGGGTTAATACTCCCGGGAAATAACATGATGAGAAGTTTAAAAAATATTTTACTCTGAGATAAATAATGTAGATGGATGTTGCAAAATTATATTATTACTGATCTTGATGATGATCGAGTCTTTATACAAAATTGAATGCATTAAATCTATATTATGAATTATTTTCAGTGACTTAACCTACCTTTCATTCCGGAAAGTTGCGGTTTTGCAATTTTCCTTATCAACTTGGGAGAGTGTGACCTAACCCAAGCCCAGACTTGGTGGATGGACCTCCTGCCTGAATCTAAAGACTAAACATGACCAATCGAGACTTAACCTAGCGTTATTTTTACCTTGACATTCAGATTATATATTATTTGATCGAAGAACTAAGCGAAATATTTATCAGATTATAATAATGTTAACAACAAAATTCATTTACATGTTGTACTTTATTCTTTTAATTGTGGTGTTGTTACCCCAAAGTCTGTTTATTGTATCACATACATGACAATGTTTTTCAATATTTTTTACGTAATATTGTTATATATTTTTTTGGTTAAACTTTATCGAATACTCGTGAATCAATCCAAGGTTGATAGATGCCTGTTGTTGCGAAAGAATAAACGTTATTTGAGTTTTTATTGCGACATAAATGGTTCAAACATAGGCTTGTTTAAAATGTTGACATATCGTTGGCAGAAATTCAAATTTGTTTTTTTGCTATAGAAAAATTTTGAGGTTTTGCTATTCAAAAATGTAACCTTTTTAATATAATTTTGAAATTCTGTAGGAAAATTTTTATAAGCATTAAATAATATCATTTTATTTTTATAAAAGAAAAATTCTATTACCATTATTTGTAGTATTTCTTATGTCTTTCTTAGCTCAAAGTGATTATTCTAAAATGTATTCAGTCTGTAAAAAGGCTGCTACAACATGTAATTAGTTATCTAAATTCAATGAATGTTGCCTGAAGCTAATAAAGTTCGGCCCATTGTAATTATGAAATGCACTATCAACTTTATTTTTTTTTAAAAAGCTTTACAGGTTCAGTACTTAAAATGTGTTGTGTTTAATTATAAACTTATAAAAAGTTATAAAGTTTAGCGCACAAATCAACATGTTTTTATGTGAAATAAGTTGTACATACTGAACAAAAGTAAATTTTATGTTTAGTAATGGTTTTTAATGATATCATGACAAGTTTCGACAGGATGTGTTGATTTTAAAAGAATGGTATAAACACGGATTTATTCACGAGTATTCCATGTTTGTAAATGAGTATTTCATTTACTCCAGTAAATTGTGTTGTAGTAGTTTTCAAGAGTGTTGGCTTGTGTCTGTGCCTACCTAAGCTTATTATTATCTTGGAGTGTATTTCTTATGAGCAGAGCCACTGTGATGCATTTATATAATATTACATGCTGCTTGCATCTCATTTCAACACTTTTCTGTTCCCATTTTATCGTAACCAATTTGCTAGTATTTTTTAATAATAAATTACTTTACTTTTATAAACGTTGTAAGCACTATGTTGCTACGCTTTATTTTATCTTTGTCTTATTTATACATATAATCTTTTACCGTTTAAGATATACATATTTAAGCTTACTTATTATTTTAAAAAATATGTTAAAAATAAGATTTAGTATTCTCAACTCTTTGATTCTTATACAAGTAGAATTCTTTTTGATATTGTTATTGTTGTAATTGTGGCTTTATTGGCTTTCTCTTCTTTTTATAAGTATATTTTTTATAATTTTAAAATTACGCTTTAATTTTTTTATTAGCTATAATACAAGAAATATGTTATTCCTATAGCTGCTGCCATCATTTTATACAAAAATAAATTCAATACATGTCATTATGTTTATGTATTATAAAAAAAAGGTTTGAAAATTAAATGATTTAAATATCATTACAGAAATCAATAATAACATTTATACGTCCATATTATACGTAATTGCAATAGTTTATGTAATGTTCTGCCATATTTTTTATTAACAAATCATGTTGTTTATTTAGAACAGCATATTTATTTACAATTTAGTCAGTTATGTACAAATTTATATTGTTTGTATTTCTTTGTTATAAAAAAAGTTTTATCAATAAAACTACTGTATCCATTATCCATAAGGTCCCAGTTGACTAAATAATATATTCATTTTTTGTATGTTTTTTATATTTATTTATACTTCTTAGTTGTGCAGGTAAAATTTTACCTTTATAAATTTATTTACAAATGCAGTTTTTTAAGAATTATTATACTTACGTTTGAATTGAAATATTGATCGAATTTTATGTGATAATGTTTTTTTTTTCAACCTGCAAGTTGGTTAAAAATTTGAATATTTTTAAAATGGCATTTCATAGAATGAAAGCGCATTATTTTGACAGTAAATATTTTATGTAATATTTTTTCTGTAATTTTACAAATAAGCTGAGCATAATACCTCATCATAAATATAAAAAAAAGGTTTTTTGTATTTGCTTTAAGGCTACACAATCTTGTTATATAAAAAATATAAATTTACTTTAATTAAACTGGATCTCTAAGATCATCAAATAAACCCGAATAAGATCAATTTTGCTTTGTGATATCTGTTATCAAAATAAAAAAAATTTACACCATGTTAAATAATAAAATTAAATAGATACAACAATTTATAATACTTTATTAACAGAAAATAAATAAAAAAAAATATAATTAATTCATACGTATGTCAAATTATTGTTACCTATATTTATATTTCTTCTACATATTGTTGTGTATTTGTTCACAAATTATAATGAAGCCTTATATGATATGTATAATGATAAGAGCATAATGTAATCCATTTATTAAATAAAAATAAATACATTTTTTAATGCTTATCGAGTTTTGTATTTGTCAGATTTTAAACCATAATGTTCATCTCCGTAGACTGTAAAACTCCCAACTCCAAGAACAGCATTATTCCAGAGTACACTTTAAATGTAATTTCTTTAAACAACATTTTGAGTTTGTCCAAATACTTGTAGACAAAAACTGGATTTCACCCATTACGGGCCAACAACCACAATTTGACATCTCAACAGAGACGAGAAATTTGGAAGGGAATATGGATATCTAGGCGTTTACAGGGCTTATGACCTGTCATTGGCTGGGTTAAGTGGCCACTTGATGTATTACAACATTCCCCATTTCACCTAGTATTTGATATCCCATATCCGCCAATATACAGTAAAAATGCGCGACGCTTCACATGTGAACTCTCTGTCATCCATTGAGAAAAATTGCTAAGCATTTTAGCAGAAACCTTTATGATTGCAAGTGAGATTCTTACCGAATTATATCACTTACTAGGAAACGCCTGAAGATGAATCTACAATTTGTTATGCTTATAACTTTTATGCTTATAGCTAAAATGCTTAGCAATTTTCTCAATGGATGACAGAGAGTTCACATGTGAAGCGTCGCGCGCCATTTTACTGTATATTGGCGGATATGGATATCAAATACTAGGTGAAATGGGGAATGTTGTAATACATCAAGTGGCCACTTAACCCAGCCAATGACAGGTCATAAGCCCTGTAAAACGCCTAGATATCCATATTCCCTTCCAAATTTCTCGTCTCTGTTGAGATGTCAAATTGTGGTAATTTCTTTATTATTTACATGAAAATTTATATTTAAAATATAATGAATTTTAGAAATATCAATTTTAATATGAAATTTTATTTTTTTCATTTATATAAATACCGAAAAAATACATTTAAACTCTCATGAAGGGTTGCTGAACATGGAGTTAGGAGTTTCACAGTTTAAGGGGACGTTATGCTAGGTCTACACTATCACCGAAGCCTTGAGAAAGTTGACTGACGTATGGCGTCGTATGAAGTCGGTGACTTATTACCTATTACACTCCAACATTGGTCAACTTTACGAGAGTTTGAAGCTAGTTAATGAGAACTTGTGTTGTTGAAACAAAAATTATAAAAAAACAGGCTTAAGATGCCATTCCTCTATACAACTTTGTAGTCCTCGACTCTCTTCCTGGAGTTAGGTACTAGAGAATGGATTTTTTCACATATTTTACTAACCGGCCAATGTAACAGGGAAAATATTCTTTTGATAATGTATTTATCTCCTTTAAGACACAAATAATAAAAAACATAAGACAATTATAAATACACTTCTGGTCAATATCTAAAGCGTGTGAAAAAAATAATTGCTCTGGTGCTAAATTCCAGGGAGAAAGTCGAGGACTAGGATTGTAAGGGCAGGGTGGGTTACGGGACAGCCATTCATTACTAGCGTAATATAATAAATGGTGACTATATAATATTATCTTCAGCCAGCTTATTTTGGGCATCTTGTAGTTCAGTTAGTTGACAACTTAGTGGACAACATGTCGCAATCTTGGATAAGGTTGATTTCCTTCTGGGTCAGCAACGAAATCATTAAGTCCGCATTTCCTGTGTTCTTTCTGGAAATTGCAATACAAACAATGGAACCAGCTTTTTTTTAAATTGGGAGGTTTGCTGAGGGCTGGGCTGTTTAGTTAAAAGTAGCAGAATAATCAAAACATTAGATTAGGTACATTATAATGATCATCAAACTGGACATCATCACCGTTTTGACCATGCATCAAATGTGAAAATCTATAAGAGGCGCTAAAAGACACTGAAATTAATTATTAACAACAGTACAATCTCGCCAAAAAAGAGAGATTGCAATATCTTTAAGTTTACTACTAAAAACCTGCCTCCTTTCTTGTGGGACAGACTGTACAGACTGCCGATGATTCCTGCCGTAGACAAACAATTATTATTTCAAGTTATTTGATGAATGCACATTGTAATGATTGTAATCTTGATTTTTTCTATTTCTTGATGTGTTCAATGTAGATTCCACTTACGTGACAATTCTAGTGGACTGGATCATGTCCTCCTCGTGAGCGTGGAAGGTAGCCTCCTCCTCCACGTCCGCCAGCTTCTGCTTCAGGCTGTTGGCCGTCTCCCTCAGTTGCTGGACCTCCTCCGCCAGGATATTGTCTGCCTGGAGAATGTCATTGCACAAATCATAACTATTTTATTTTATTTACAGGAAAAACGACAGTTTAGATACATGAAAAAGCATGATAATTATTACAGTTTTTCACATTTATACATTGGCAAAGTAAGATAGAAAAAATAGATATGAGAGAAGGATAAGATGAGATGAAAGGAGATTACAGGGATAGGGAAAAAAAGAAAAAGAGAGGACTGAGAATAGAATTACCCTTTACAGTCTTTAAGATTTCAATTAATTTTTATTTAAAGTTGGATAGTCCGGTGTAAAAAATGTCAAGGCGAGTACAATATTCATTGAATTTCGCACAACTTCTATGCATAAAATATTTTTTTAAATAGTAATAAAAAAGATGGTTCTAAATTACAAAAAAGATGACATTGTCTAGTAAATCTAGTTGGACAATGAAGAGGTACCTACTCTAGAAGATAGGGGCTCTCAATTATATTGTTTATAACTTTATACAAAACATAAATCTGATATATTCCTACGTTTACGTTAAGTGAAGATAATTTATGGAAGGCTGATAAGTCTTCGTAAGTTAAAATCTTAAATGAAGCTTATCATCCAACATTTTTAGAAGAATACGATTAAGTGAGCTATGTATATTGCATATTGACGGTTCCAAACGACTGAGGCAAATTCGAGGTGACTACGAATATAAGCGTTATATAAAGTAACAAGAGAGGATGTATTTTTAAATGGTTTAGTAGTTCGAAAAATAAAACCTATGCAGGAAAAGTTCTGTCATTATGTTTTTGTAGACGATTGATTATGAAATGCAGATGTAAAACTTCTCTCATCTTTTCCTCATTCATTGTATTGGTATACCGACTAGTGAATCTTAAACATTCAATTCTTCCAAGTTCTACCAAGCATGAGAATGCAGGTCCGATTTCCGACGGGGTTAATATGAAATGGTTATTTGAATATAATTTACCACATAAACATATTTCATATTATGCAAGACTGATCGTCTTGTATTCATGCAACAAATCATTAAGATTTACTGCACTTGGTGCATTTTTAAAATTTTCATTATAATATCCTCGTATTTGGACATTTCAAGCCAAGCTAATTTCAAATACAGAAATTGAAACCCTCCTGCAAATTTAGTAATATTGATATAATCTACTCCGTTTTATCCCTAAACTCAGATTTTCAAGAAGAGACAACATGAAATATGAATATGGAAGCTCCCATTTACCAATATTTTAATTATTTTGCAAGGAATGAAACCCGGTACATAAGACTCCAGTAAGAAAAATCCACGTTTATATCATTTGTACAATGACAAATAGATAAATCAAAAAGTAAATACAGTGAGTGTAAGTATTCTATATTTATATATATTTTTTAATGCTTACGTATTTTTTTTGTGCATCTTGAAACAAGTCTTCTAATTCCTTATATATGGTTTCTTCCTTCTCCCTACAAAAGTAAACCGATTACACTTTTAGAAAAAATAAACTTCACTTAAACTTAAACTTCTTACTCAACATATAACAGTATGTGATTTTGATTCATCATTATTTAGCCAGCTACTGTCGTGGTGAGTTTTTCTAAAATGAATACTACGATATATCTTAAAAAGCCCTGTTTTTTTGTTGTTTTAAACAACATAAACTGTAACACAACTGCAAGCTCTATCGTCCCCAATTCCACCTCGACCCTAATAAAAACTTCCTTCCCATTATGGTGGTTTCAGACTGGAACAAATTGCCAGGCCTAGTTGTCCACACTCCACCAAGGTCAACCAGTTCAAAAACCGTTTAGATGCAGAAGGCAGACAAGAAGTAGTACAAAATATATAGGCACACCAGCAAAAGCTGCCTGCTTATAATTAGCATAATAAATATAAAAATAAATATACTCTTAGTAACCTTCACTTTTTTTTCAAACTTGGCTTTTTTTGAGCTGCAGTCAACTTGTTAAATGTGGGGCGTGCAAGTATCACCAACATTTTGTAAGTGAAGAAAGTATAAGGTTAGCAGCCAAATTTACTTAGTAAGCTGTTATCATCACCCAACCAAATTTGAAAGCTGTTTCTACCGTATACCTAGTTCGTAAGATACAGGTCTTCAAAGTTGCAAAATGTCCCGAGGTCTTACTGTGTAAAGAAAATAATAACTTACATAGATATCTCTGCGACCCTCATCTCCTTTTGCAGAAGTTGCTTCAGGAAGTCCTCCTCCACTTTGTTTTTTTCTCCCCATCTCCGTCTGCGCCATCCCCCGATTCTCTATTTCCTCCATCTTCAACTCTTCGTAATCTAAACACACCGAGGTCCAATACATGGTGTAACAAAACTCCTAGTACAACCCGAACTGGTGAATCCGCATCATATTTGAAGTCGAATAATAATATGACTTTTGAATCTGAGTTCAATTTTTGAAAATCAATTTTTTTTCTTCTAATAAAAGCGTAAGTACCGCAGATTAAGTAAAATAGTATGAATTCTTATTAAAATGCGGCTTTAATACTTTCTTTTCTTTATGGATAGCATTAATTTGACGAAATAAATTATATTTAATAACAATTTGCAAAAATTTATCAAAAAAAAAAAAAAAACTTCTAATGAAATCAAAATCAAATTTTTAAAAAATCTAAAAAATCGACTCTAAATATGATGTAGATTCACTGGTTTCCCACTTGTACATTGAGTTTTGTTAAACCATGTATAGATAGTATGGCATGTTGTATTGTGGTACGTGTGTGGAGTGTGGTGTAAGTGTTGGGAAATAGGTTCTGAATATTTAAGCGCAGGAGACAAGGATAAGTTGGTTATCATTATAATAATAATAAATGAGCGTTACTCAGCTTCCGCTCATAGCAGAGAGTCAAGTCGTTAAACGGGTCCAAGTCGTGAACCCTTTCATATTTTGAAATATAATTCATCGTCCCTAACAATGGGGAATTTGGAGCGGCCCTGGTACTTAACACTCGGCGATACTTAACAGTGAAGTGTTGAGTACGACGAAGGGGGATGTGGAATTTTATTTTTGACAATAACTCCGGACAGTCAATTTGTCCATTGCAGCTTATGAAGAAACAGCTGATCCGCAATCATACGCCGTTTGCAAAGAGAGGGTATATTCAAATTGCTGATTATTGTTATGTATTGTATTAAAATTGTTTTTCTTACCCAAAATGCTTTTCAGTCGTTCTCCATTATTCTTTTCTTCATTTAAACTTTTCAGCAATACATAACATTCGCGTTCCAAACTTTCATTCAATGAGTCAAGCTTGGCAGAAGTTCGTGTTCCTTAAATGGTCAGAAAATCAATAAATACCAACAGCAAAATTAATGTTGTACACATTTACATGAATGCAATATTGCAGAAACAAAACTGAATATCGTTCTTTCTCTTCATAACAACAGTTTGTTTATATTTTTGTAAAAATAACATAATAGGTACGTGCAAACAAAGTATTGTTTTTCCCACTTATTAAAAACATATATAAAACTCAATTAAATTGCAAACTACCAACCTGCTTCGAACATCGCCTTTAATATCACCCAAAAGAGACTCCTTTATTGTTTCTGTATCATAACTTTTTCCAATAATACTTTCCACGCTTTTATTGGCCATTGTAATAGTGATATAAAGTTTTCCTCTCCAACTTCACTAAATTTTATGTTTAAATCACAGATTTTGGGGATACTTCACGATTATATTTATATGTTTAAATAACAAAGTTTATGTCATGGAGGACGCAATAGCAATAGTATTTGTGTACGTGAAATTTTTTGAAAAAAGAATTTTTATTGTGAAACAAAAAAAAACTTTGTAAATAGGTACTAACTAAAGAAAAAGTTAAGAATAATTTAATTTTTATGAAAAGTCAATTTGATGAATAAAATGAATTAAATATGTTCAAGTAGATGAATTAAATAATATGAAAGAGAAACTTAAAATTAGGCACACTAATCCAGGCCAACCCAGCCAACCTATATTTTCTTTAATTTTCCTGCAGTGTGGCACATTCACTTTTTTAAAAATACCTACCTTTAAAACTTTTTCTCTCTGTTATTAGGCCTCCTGTCCAATTGAAGTAGCTAAAATAAATAAATAAAACTTAAAGTGAAAAAAAAAACAAATTCTCTTTTTAATTCATGATATTGACATGTAAAAACATTGAATTGGAATATTACATAAACATTAGGATTTTTACACCATGTAAAAATACAAACAAACATTTTAATCATTTATTGAAAACATTACATATTTATAGTTTGTACAAACTCGAAAGGTCTGATTTGATTATTCCCCTCCGGTTTGTTATTTGAAATCCATAATATGAATCATAAATTATATGATATGAATAAAAATATAAGAAACGAAGTTATAATTTCTCTGAGCTTCGCTGTATGCATAATTACTAATTTATTAAAAAAAATATATTTCTAACCTCTTTTCAAAAATATTATACTATCTTGGTAGGTAAGAACTGGAAGAGCATAGAAAAATTCATTAAACTGTCAACGATCTTCCGCATTCCCGAAGTTTTCTACTTGTATTTTCTATGAATTTTGAAGATTCTTAAGCAGTTTTAATTTTTAGAGATCACGTAAACTTAATGTTTATTTCTTTATAGTGAATAAATATTTAATTTTTTATTCTACTAAGCATTTACGCAAGATGTCTTCGGCAACGGCAGACTTAAGTTCGTACAGAGATCAACATTTTAAGGTTATTTTGTTTACATGTTACTGTTCAGCACAGAATATTATATTTACGGATGCCGATGTCACTGAAGTTTATCTGTTTTACAAATGTATTAAAACAATATACTTTAAACTAAATTGTGCTCGACCTTTACCACCGGCGGATGAATAAGTTTGAGTATGAAACCTAACTTTTCTGACATTTGGCACTGATGGCGAAAATAATTATGTGAATTTGTGTACTGAAATGCTTATAGAAGTGCTTTTTTTAAAATTAAGTGTACGCGCAACTAGGCGTCCATACTTTGCAAAATTGAGTTTCAATTGATACAAATCTAATCTAATGAGGCTGTTTTCTTCCAGTACGGAAACGTCAATTTTGACAAGCTAGCATCTTGACATGTTTTGTCAAAAATAAGCTTATGAAGTTCATTTATTTTTCGCAAATTGTTATCAAATATCATTAACTTAGTCAAATTAATACTATTCATAAAGGAAACAAAAAAAAAAAAAAGCATTTTAATAAGAATTCATGCAATATTACTTAATCCTTATGAAAGCTTTTACGAGGAAAAAAAAATTCTCAACCCAGATTCAAAAGCCATAATATTATACATTCGATTCCAAATATGATGTAGATTCACCAGTTTTCGGGTTGTACTAGGAGTTTTGTTAATCCATGTATTTTACCAATACTTATTGGTGATTCCTGCCCTGATATTGACATAATCTACACACTCCACCGATGGATCTGAGCTTTTTCTCATCAACTTAACAATCGCAATTGGATGTTCAGGGTTCCCGGGGCGAGCAGGAGCGGCAGCTGCGCACGTCGTGCACGCTGTGTACGTGGGGAACCTGTCCTTCTACACCACGGAGGAGCAGATCTACGAGCTGTTCTCCCGCTGCGGCGACATCCGGAAGGTCATCATGGGCCTGGACAAGTACAAGAAGACGCCGTGCGGGTTCTGCTTCCTCGAGTACTATACTAGAGAGGATGCCGAGGCTTGCATGAGGTATGTAGTGCATTGTTGCTGTAATAAATCTAGTGATTTCCATATGCTCCACATAAGAACAAATGTGGCGAAAAAAGAAGGAAAAGTTTGATTATTCAACCCAAATCAAATTTCCTTTTTTTAGATCGTTTTCATTGTTTTTTTTCACTAATGAAATTTTGTTTTATTAGGTTTATATTATTTAAACACTGACAACCGGTTTCAGAGTTACTACTGCTTCGTCAGGGCTTTGTATAAATACACCGTGTAATAAAACTCGATGTACAATCTGCATCATATTTGGAGTCGATTTTGTAGAGAAACATTTTTTTATTTGACCCATAGTTTTTGAGAAAATTGTTTTTTTTTTTGATAAATTTTTGCATATTGTTATAAAATAGCATTTATTATGTCAAATTAATACTTACCATAAAACAAAATCAAAACCCGCATTTTAATAAGAATTCGTGCAATTTTCCTTAATCTGCGGTACCGATGAAAGCTTTTATGAGAAGAAGAAAAAAAACAATTTTTTTTCAAGGTCAGATTCAAAAGTCATATTACACATTCGACTCCAAATATGATGTAGATTCCCCAGTTTTCGGGTTGTACTACCAGTTTTGTTACACCATGTATAAGTATTTTTAAACAAAGTGTGTTTAATTTCATAATTACTGAAAACTAGAAAGCGAGTGCTACAAACATTGAGTTTCTTTCCTCAGATACGTAAATGGTACAAGATTGGATGACAGAATAGTACGTTCTGATTGGGACGCAGGATTTGTGGAAGGACGACAGTATGGAAGGGGAAAAACTGGTGGACAGGTAATTTATATTTCTCTTTTATTTACTGTTCTTTTTTTAAAAAAAAACATTTTTAGCAATGTCTCGATTACTCGAGACTGGATTAGGTATCTTTTGTAAGTTTCTTAAAATTATTCTTGTCTTAAAGTTGTGCATAATCTTAGATTATTTCTTATGTTTATTGATTTTCATGTTTTTTATTTTTACACATGGCATACTTTTAAATGTTTACATGTGTTGGTACACATGATGATAATGATTCTCTGTAGAGATGGTTCTCTGCCGATTGGCGGAGTGTGTCAATAAATATTTTAACTCTCTGCTCTTCTGGCAGATCCTATTTGGTTTTATTTTACGTCAACACTTTGTATAATAAATATTTAAAAATAATTGTATTGAAATGAATTAGACCTCGTTTAGGTACTAAAAGACCCAAAATTAAATTAAATTGTTGACGTTCCTCAATGCATTAGTATTTTAGGCAATGCACCTGTTATGATAGTAAATTTTTATATCCAAATTCATAAAAAATATGAAATTACAAGGTAAATAATATTTTTTTTCTTCTGTCAGGTCCGTGATGAGTACAGAATGGACTACGATGGAGGAAGAGGAGGTTACGGGAAGATTATTGCACAAAAAGTTGTTCCCAACACCATTGACCATAGATAATTTAACCACCATTAATAATTTTAAGACTTTACTTAATTATGTTTGATAAGAACATTCAGTCAAACCTACAAAATCTATTGAAGATCCTTTGAGCCCCTTAATTTCATTTCGGCCATAAGCGAACATGGGTATTATAATTTCATTTTTAATTTGGTGATATTTAATTAAATTAGATTGATTTGTTTTATTATTTTGGGCATTGTCACTGCACTGGGTGTTATCATAATTTATTAAACTTTATCATTTAAAAGAGTATATTTTTTTCATTATTGCGTTTTACAATTGCCTTGTGAATATAAACAGGAATGGCTTGAAAATAATTTGACATTATGGCATGTAATATTTTTCATTGTATCAATGAAACCTTTTTTATTTGAAAAAAATATAGCATCAATGCTAAAAAAGGTTCTAAAAATGGCACTCGTTCCGGATTCGATTCAAGAAATCAAGCCTGGGTGTTGGTGACGTTGTTGCCCTCTGTAATTGGTCCTCCTCGCTTGTTGAGGTGGTTAAATAAATCAAATAAAATATACCCACCTGTGAATAATGTCACCAACGCTATATAATTTTGTGTGAAGTATTATTAAAGTGTTTCGTCAACAACTGTTGTGGTCGACCATTTGAACTAAAATAACCTGTTTTGGGTCAGGATTGGGCCGCTAACATTTTGTAAGTTTTGATAAATTACCAAAAATTCTTTTGAGAATTGAGTTTAATAAACTTTTTGTACATGATTCTTTTATTTTCATTCCCCATTGTAATATTAAATTGTTTACTACATTTAGATTGTGAGAATAATGAGAATTTCAAGTATATAATTTATATAAATACGGGTCTGATAATAATCTGTGTTAGGTTTATTGTTGGAGTTTTGAAAGAATTATCGGGATGTCCGCATTTTTACACATTTAAAACCTAATTTATAGAAATTTAGGCATAGGCTTTAAAATATGTATTTTCGCAGGCGGTTACAATTCAATTTTTTTTAGTCTTTTAAAATCAAAAATGTCAATATTTAAGGAGGAAATGAATGTGGTAGACTATATTGATTGTTTAATTAATCTTCTTATCTCAAATTTGATGGTGTACATCTATACTGTCGTATTAAGCACAGGGGGGTATCTACCTCAGAAGAAATTAAGCACAGGGGGGGGTATCTACCTTGGAAGAAATTTTTGAAAAAATTTTATGCACCAGGACTCATTTTTGTATTTTGAAGGCGAGGAATTAATTTGGTGTCCTTAAACAGAATAATTAATAAAAACTATATTTAAAAAGCTGTATCTACATTCTTATCAAAATAAAATACGATTTACATAAGGATTTGGGGGTAACTGCAATTTACTAAGCAAATTAGCCGTATCTACTGCAATTAATTCTAATATCCCTCAGCACTTTAACACAGCGCCAGTAATATTATAGAACTACATTTTCTTATAATTTAATTTAAATATTTAAAAAATGACAATTTTTTCATGAAAATATTTAGTGGCAACCAAAATTAATCTAAAGCAATAGCAAAAAAGAACTTGTAACAATACAGGGATTTAAATGGCAGTATCAAAAATCATTAATATTGAATACCTCCATTTTATAAAAACTACAGATACCCCCCTATGTTTAGTAACTACTGCATTATAGGTAGTATAATATTCTAATCATATCTAGAATTAGTTTCTAGTAAAAATGACCCAATATGAGATATTTTAGATTACTCTGATACCAATTTAGAGGTTTATACAGCCTTGCCTCTTGATAACATAACAATCAATCATCATTCACGTTTGAGATAATACGTACTGTAAAAATGCTTTCTGAGAAATATAATATCATGTAACAAGTAATAACATTATCATGATTTTATATTTTGAATCAAAATTCATTAGATTATAAAATAATCACTTTTATTAAATAAACATTTTTATTTGATTTTACTCTATACTACTTATTAATTTGATAAGTTTTTAAATAATATCCACAAATCATGACGGAACCATGGTTTCAAAACGGTTTTATAAACCTAAGAGAGTTTGTTTTTGCTTCTGTATTGTTGTTTCTTATGAAAGGACCTCACTAGGGCTGGTATTCTGCATGGTTTGACAGGACTTCTGCGCATACAAATTCATATGCAAGTCCTTCATATTTGCCGCCGGCAGATCCTGTCAATAGTTTAGTATGGCATATTTACTCACTCACGCTCACCACGGTATAATAGTGCACTTAGTCGTAACTGGTCAAGAATAAACTGAGAATACCACATTATAGCTCACATTGACCGCCACGTTGTCGTCCATGAAACATTTTTCTATCTCTTTCCTGTGCCGAGATATTAAGTTTGAAAAAAATGTAGTTTCAATAATCTAAGTAACATTTTTGTGATTTTCAAAAATATGACATTTTGATTCAGTGCAGTTTGGTATTCATGATGTGATATGATAATAATCATTAATAAAATTCAAAGGATCTCGTATTTATAATTTATTTATTTATTTATACCTTAAAAGAACTAGACATAACGTAAGTTTCAATAATTTAAACATATTTTAGACATCGGCAGCTATAGTGAAAGATCTCTCAACTTAAAATTACCAAATTTTACAGGAGAGGGTAAAAACTTCATGTTTAATCTCAATAATATGGATTGCTACAAGTTTCTTGCAAATATTTATGTGGAGCATAATTTGGAATATTGTATTCTCATCATTATAATTCCCATACCCGCTCCCTATGAGCATATTACCACAAACTGCCTCCTAGGCAAGCGATTGCCCGCCAGTTCCCTTGCATCCTCCCAAGTCAGGTTTACATCCCGTAGTTCTGATGAAAATTGGCCACGGATTGTCAATAGTGGACATTCAGAATGCTGAGAACCTGATGGACCTAAGAATCATCCTTCCTTTTAATTAAATGTAATATTTTTTGTAGGTTACAACATCTTTCAGTTATCTGTCATTACATGATTAGATTCACATAATTCTATTTGTGATTGACTGACCTATTATGAAATGACACACGCGTCGCAAGTTTGTTTGACAACGCAAGATTTCGTGCCCGGTGTGTTTTCTATAGATCGGATGGCTTCAACAAACACTAAGTCGAGATTTATCTGCTCTTGGGATGAACACTCCATGAATACAGCGGCGCTGAAATCAAATGCTTATTTATTAATAAGTCCGCCATTTGGTCACCATATGTAAATTTAAAAAATTGTGTCTAATTACCATTTATCTATCTGTCTATTTATTGCAATATTTTGAATGAATTACAAGAATGATGACCAAAAACAAATTTAATGCCACAGCTGATTAAAGCCCCATTAAACTCTTACAAATGTGGAGAGTTTTCTTAAAGTCATACATTAAACTAATACAATTTTAGAGAAACTTTTTTAACTATGAATAAGTGCTGTCCGCACCTACCACACATCCTCTCCCTTTCACAAACATTAACTGTCCTTTGCAATTGTTATAATATTAAAATATAGTTTGATATTTCCTTTTTTTCTCCACATGTTTTGTTGGACTTTTATTGGTCTTTGATATTTACTTAACCTTGTACGGAAAAATCCATTTTAAATACATCAGTTAAGCATAAAAATATAGTGACAGAACATTAAATTGGTGAAGCTTGCGACAGTTAGAAATAAAATGTGGACACACTCAAGACAGGATCTACTTCAGGTAATGTTTAAATCTTGATAGACTTACACGATATCCTCAAGAAGTCCAGAAAACCACCTACTTGAGTTAATACAAGTACGACACATATCGAGACAGTGGGGCATGAAAAATCATGGTTAGTTTTCCGGTGACTAAGGAACATAACCCCATTATTTCTCAACCTACGGACTGGAATACATAAAGTCACTTGAGTCAGTAAAGAGCCTGCAACAACTTTAATAAAATATCTAAAACATTGAATAAATGAATTTGAGAATCAATGGTTAATGCGGCGTTTGCAACTAGTGAAATCACACTTGTATGATCACATTTTGTTGCGTTAGCATATTTTTATTCTTGTTTCTAACTTTTAACTCACTTATGATTACATATAATTGACCTTGTATTTTTATGATGAGAATATAGTTTTCTGTTGAGTTCCCAAAGTGAAAACCTAAATTGGTCTTCTCTATCACTTTAAAAAAAAAATGCTCCTCAATGGAGTTTATGATAAACGTTAGCGACCGTTTGTCTATTAAACGTAAATTTTTAAACAACTTCCTACCAAATCCGGATTTTGAAAATACAATTCAACATAATAATAATATCATAATATTATAATTTCATACTTACTGTGCTTTTTTAGCCAACTTGAGTCCTTCTTTTGTTTTTACCAGATCTTCACTTGTTTCTTGTTGTCTGTAATCAGATTTTGTACCTAAAATATGGAAAAAGGTTCATTAAGAAGGTTGTCAATTACATAAAACCGAATTAAAAATGAGGAATGTTGGAAATAAACGGGATTTAATATTGTTTTGGTTATAATTTACTATATGTTCATATAGATATGATTACATGATCTATAGATCAGATTTAATTACATTATTCAACATTGTCTCTTTAAAACACAAGTTATTTTAAAACAGTTTTCTCAAACTATATTAATCTAATAAGAAATCATTTTCCAAAAATGCCTACTCTTAAATGGCTTAATGGCTTTTCAGAATCGTTTATTTAAAGTTGGTTTGATCATTATCATAGTATTACATTATTGTTCAACATTATTTCTCATAATTGTTCATGAAGAGGACAATCTCTCATAACATTTCGCCATAATAGATAAAATGATTGCATAGTTTAATTTCTTAGTAAATTAATGTTACTTACCTACTAAGATAAAGGGAATTTTTAGTTTTATGTGTGTTGTTTTTTACTAATTATGGGGATCCACCGATTTGTAATATTCTCAAAGGATTTTCTATTTGCTATTGAGTAGCACACTATAAAACAGCTTGTCTGAAAATAAAATGAGGTGTTTGTTAATGATAATTAAATTAATTAACAGTTTTACTACATTCTTTTTAGGTATATGAAAGTTTTACACAGAGTAATTTGTACATTTTAATTATTTACTAAAGAAGTATGGTAAGCATTTATTTTCTTAAAAACTTCTTCGTTATGAAGAATAGATTTGTTTGTTTACAGTTTAAATTTAATAAAAATGGTTTGTTTTCTTTTTGGTTGAATAAAATTAAGAAATGGAGTCAGTATAATATCTACATTTTCATTTCCTTGAACACAACATGTATTATAGTGAGATAGGTGGTAATAAAATCAAATTAAAAGCTTATATTTTTATACTATAGAATAGTTATCAGTTATTTATCAAATGTATTCTATTTGTATTTTTATATTATAGAACAAACAAAATAATAGTAATACGAATCAACTTTTTTTTGCGTTAACCACGGAGTGTCATAAAGCAGCCATTATAACATGAAAACTTACATTCTTGTGAAAATGTGACCTGAGATTGTCGTGAGCTTCAGATCCTGATGTGTCCATGAGTATGGAGGGGTGTTCAGCTCCGTCAACTTCTATTGTTTGGGAGTAATATTCGCATCTGTAATTTATCAAAATGTTTATTTATTTCCATTTTAATGTTTGCACATAGAGCTAAATTAACAGTAATATTTCAAGCCAATATACATGACATAGCACCAATTAAGCGCACAAAACAATGTACCAAGTACATTTGTAAGGACAGCAAGAATAAGGAAACAAGTTTTTGAGACAATAGTAATGTTTATGTTGTATTGTGTTACGTGTGTGGAGTGTGGTGGAAGTGTATTGTGGTACGTGTGTGGAGTGTGGTGGAAGTGTTGGGAAATAGATTCTGACATTCATAACAAATCGTCACAATCTTTATTGATTAAATCAATTAAATAAAACACTTTGTTACTTAGACCACTTAAATTTATTTAAACACTTCTATAGTTTCGGAAAAACAGATCTTTCCATCATCAGGTGTAGCAATAAACCCAATATAAATATACAGAAAAAGGATTAAAAGCTTAAGTGCTAGTACTGATTTAGGGTGGTGGGGGAAGGGGTATGTAATGGGAAATTGTGAGTAATGGTGAGGTATTTTTGAATGTAATATTATTGATGAAGGTTTTTTCCAAATTTTAAGTTTTTTTGTATTTCTAGACTATCACAAATGAAGGCCAATTGGTTTGTGTTATACAGGATGTAACAAAACTCGATGTACAAGCGGGAAACCAGTGAATCTACATAATATTTGGAGTCGATTTTGTAGAATAAACTTTTTTTATTTGACCCTTGGTTTTTGAGAAAATTGAGTATGAAATTTTTAAGAAAAAATGGTATTAATATCATGTATTTAGTAGAATTATTACTATCTAATAAATAATTTTACTTAATCTGCCATACGAAAACTTTTGTAAGAAGAAATGTAGATTCACCTGTTTTCGGGTTGTACATCGAGTTTTGTTACACCTGTATTCGCGGTCTCCCTAGATTCGAATCCTACTCCAACACAACTTTTTTCCTGCTTTCTGGCACAGTTATTTAAATTTTTGAAGAATTATAATAACTGTACATACATTTTACATTAAAAAAAAAAAACTCATTTTCATTTCTCAGCTCTACATACATTTTGTTTGTTTTTTGTTTATAGCAAGCATATTTCTTATTTACATAGGTAGATCTCAATCAAAAAAATAATGCAGTATATATAAAATTAGGTCATATTCCTTTGAATAAAATAAAAATAAAATTATGATATTATGCCAAAAATAAATTTATTTAAATGCATTTAAAATGACAGGCCTTTATACAATGGCCCTGTACATCTATTAGATATATTCTTTTTATGTTATCTAATCTGCAAGTTCATTAGCTGATTATTATCTTGATAGAATTCACTTGATAAAATGATGAAAATTGTTGTAAACAAAAACAACAAAACTAAATGCGACTTTAATAATAGGGAATTTACTCATTTTGTAACTCATAAAAAAGTAAATAAGATGGAGAAATTATAAATGGCGTAGAGAGAGAAAGTTTGCAACATTCATTATTGTTTGCTCTATGAATTCCTGTCTTAATGTGACAAGTATAAAAAGATTAAATATCTTGTACATTTATATTAATATGCATTATGTGTTATGGAATTTTATAGTAATGTTCTTTCCTATTCCGCTCCTATTGGTGCACGTGGCACTACATTGGTTACACCAAGTGTGTCACTTTAAGTAAAATACATATCTATATGGTAGGTAGGTACCAAGATGCACGGTAGGTACAGGTATCTTTTAGGAAATATTAATGAAAAGAAAGAACACGATTTAGATCATAATATTATACAATGACCCAGTCGGAAGTCGAGAATACAGATATAAAATATTATAATTATACTATATGAATTCGTTAAAAATAAAAACACCTTTTGAAATATCAATTTTTGATCAATTTGTTTTTAAACCGATCGCAAACTTTCTTCCAACACAAAGTTAAAAATACATTTATTTAAAATATTTTTTGAACGAAATAAAAGTTTGTATATATTTTTTATCCTATAATGACGAGGATTCTGATTTGAATTTTAATAAAAATTAATTAATGTACCTATTTTTGATTGATGACCAAGGAAGAGGGACTGTGACTAAATCTGAATATTAAGTATTTAACTTGCTTACATTTCTGAAGGTTTTACATCAACTATTTACCTTCGAAAATACCAATTTAGTTGGAAAGTTTAAGAAAACAATTTATATTTATTATTTATTCAGTTTTAGAATTTTTTGATCCTGACCTAAGGATATGGAAAAATACATCCAATTTGCTTTAATGAAAATCTACCAATTCGACATACTGCTGTCTTTCCCTAGAGAAGTCAATTTACTAAATGGCTAAAATATACATTATCAATCCAATTAATTGTTATGAAAAAATAAAAAAACGCTTTTGAAAGTGTACTGATTTCGGGGTTACCACTCCTCCAGGGCTTATACGACGTAAAAGGAAGATCAGTAACTCCGATTTGGCGAATAAAAAAAGGGTGAACAAAAGTGTGCTTTATTTCATAATAATTATTATCAAATCATTGCATATTTACCAATTTTCTTAGATATTCGTAAAAATTTCCAGAATATTATATTTTAAATTATAATTATTCATGCAAAATAGAGAGCATCATATCTCAAAATTAGCATTTTTGACTTAGTGTGTTTTACCAACAAGGTGGCGCAATAATCTGTTGTTGAATAATTTATTATCTTCAATAAAAAAACATTTAAAGAAGAAAGACCATTAAAACATTGGTTTCACTTGATGTAAATAATATTCGTGAACATTTAAATACATAAATAAAATAATTTACTGTAAAATTTGTCCTTAGTACGGGGAAGACCAATAAAGTTGTCAAAGCCACGTGTTTTTTTTCATGGAAATAAATAAATACGGTACTTACGGGGTAGATAAATGACAGGGGTTGTATTTTTTTGTCATGAAAACGTCTATCATACAAGTCTTCCCAGTTTCCGAGTCTCCAACCACCGTCAACTTCACTTGGTTTACATTTTGATTAATCATTATGACCAAATATTTATTCTTAACAACTAATTATTATTGACCAGTAAAACCAGTTCACAATTTTTTTACGGATAATTTAACAAACAAATAAAACATCGCTGAAAGAAACTTGTCACTGCGTGTTGCTTTTCAGAAGATCCTACCACTTGTGTTTTTACTACAAAATCGTTCGTATTATCTGATAATTTTTTATTTATATTGTCTGCGTACGTGATAACTCATGTCTCAATACATTTAGATCCTGCTGAAGATTACTGCATGAAAGAAACGCAGTTCTTAATTAAATTGTAAATATTTTTAATGACTCACGTAAAAAAAACAATGATTAAACATCTCTATAAAGATATGGAATTCGGAGAATCATATCATATAACATAATAGATCACCGGAAAAGATATCTGATATAATATTATGTTATATCAAAAACTGTTTTCTAAAGAGATAAACGAATTCTTTAATTATAAATTTATATACATATATATTTTATTTATAAAAGATAAACTCTTGTGAATAAAAAAATAATTTCTTGTGTCGGTAAAAAACAATTTTACTTATTGCGCCTATCCTACAGATTTTCTCGTGTAAACGAGCTCTTTTAAAAAAAATTGCCTCCCGATTTATCTTGAATCAGAAACAGGACAAGTAAGAAGTACGTACACTCAATAAGTGTGCTATAATGTTCCTTGGTTTTTGGATGGGGATGGATGGAACTTGAATGGAAATCGCCTGTTTTTAATTTACAAGATTAGCAGGAAATGTTTTTTTATTGGTGTCAGATAATATTAATGTATTCTCAAAAGAAAGTAATATAACCAGGTTGTGGTCTAGTGGTAGATTCGCGGACTCCGGATTGAAATCTCTAGGCTCGAATCCCGCTCCACCGCAGCTTGTTTCCTGCTTTCTGGCACAGTTATTTCCGACTATTCGAAAGCAGTGCCAACATTGAAACTTGGGTATTTCATAAGAGCTCAATGCTCAAACGTTTCTTTCAAATATATATACAAATAATACAACTAAAATAATACATATAATATAATTTTAATGGAATAAAATCACGACTTGCTCAGAGACATGCACATTTTATTGCCCCCAGTTTAATTAATTCTTTTTTAACTGACAATTAAATGGCACTGTCAAATTTTCAAAATTTTTCATCTTTTAAAAAATTAACACAAAGTTGGATATATAGTGTAAAGGTAGAATCATTCTTACTATAAAGACCATAACAATAACATAATTTATTTTATATATTATAATTATTTCCCCTCTTTTTCTTCCGGTATAAAGATACCAATATCTTGTATTCTTTTTTTTAACTATCTTGTTTACATTATCTGTTATTTTTACATTTTTCCATTACTTTATTTTTCTCTCTTTGCCACGTGCATACTGTTTGACTTTCACAGTATACCCACAAACAGGCTTTGCCTTGGTGGGATTTTTTTAATTTTTTTTTTTTAATGTATAAGTGTTTTTATTGTATTTCTTTTGAAAAAAAAAAAAAAAAAAACACGTAAAAGTAAAAATTTTAAAAAATGCCGCTAGATCAGGAGATTTTGTGGCTACCTGTATAAATATTAGGTAGTGTGCATTTTTAAATAAAACGATTAAGAAATTGTGTTTTGAGGTCAACAAAACGACGCTTGTAACCTAATTAAAGAATATTATGAGTTATGAGTATCGTTCTAGAACGATAATATACTAATAGAAGTATGAATTCAAAATGAAATGTGTGTGTGTTATGACGGTATGAAGGTTTTTTAACCGATTTTTTGAAGTTATACTTCTTTGCGCCCGTTAGACACTTTGGGGTGGGATGTTGGTCGAGAAACCGCGTCACGCTGATTTTTAAGAGAAAATGGCGCTTAAGAGAAAATGGCGCCACAGTCACTGATGCTTGTATCTGATACTTGTTTTGATACAAGTATCGATACTTTTATTGATACTGATATTGAAGCCGGAATTAACAGTACCAAGTTTCAACACCGATAGCGCTTTGCAGCGCTGTCTTGCGACAATATTTAATATTATATTTAATATTATAAAAATTTAATATTGAAAAATGTTTTATATTTCATTTAAATATCCTGTCTGTTTGTGTGCGTGAGTGGGTGTATGAGAATGGCCAAAGAAGTATAACTTCCACCGTGTGGTCCGACGCACACCGATTTTTTTTATTTGACCAACTTATTTTATTTTGGCATTATGGCAAGAAAATAAGTTGGAATAATATATAATGGCGCTAAAAATCACAAAAATACGTCTCCTGAAAACTGAATGATTTAAAGATGAGGCTTTTTGGCTCTCTGGTCCAGATTTAATAACACTTTTTCATCAGCAATGGCTGCAAAGGCAGATCTTTTATTTTTATACCAGTTTATATGTTTTAATTACTTAATTATTATTATTACATCGATTAACGAGGGGAGAAAGTCTGACACAAGGAGAAGATAATAATCTTTAGATTAAATCAAATTTAACCTACATTTATTTATTATTTCACCTAGTTTGTATGCAATTTGGCGCACTATCTCAAATAATGAAATTCTGATTTTATGTGTTTTAAACACATAAAATCATTAATTTTTTACCGAGTTTATCACACATTTCTTTATTTGTGAAAACAATATGAATAGTAAATTAACTTAGAAAAATCATAATATCGATAAAATCGGACGTTTTCGTGTCTCTCGTTGCATAATCTAGGCGTTACTTTCTGCAATATTGTTATCTTTGGTGTTCAGAAAATGTATGAAACAAGGCGTAAGTAACTTTTCTTATTGTAAAAAATAAACTTAGTCCTAACTAAACTAACATCATGCGATTTCCCTGAAGGGGTAGGGCAGAGAGGATATAACGCCACACCACTACTTCCTGACACACTTCCCTTGCTTCCTCCACATTCATACATGATTATTCCGACTTTTCACATGACCACTTTCAAGTATTTGTCGTTTTGATCATGCCATGTCTTCCTCGGCCTTCCTCGACTTCTACACCCAGGAGCACTCGCATCATAGATTATTTTAGCCGTTCTTAAATCATTCATTATCTCCGCATGACCGAACAACCGTAAAAGACCTTTCTTAAGAGATAAGTCTCATCCTTCGATTCTAATTTCGACATTAGTGCACCAATCATACATAGTTTTACTACACATTCGCCTGAGTGTCACCATAATGTGAAATGTTCTCGGTACAAGGACACCTGTAATTATAACTCAACAGTCTTAAGACTGATAATAGTAATTTATTGCAAGCCCGCCATGGGTAAAAACCAGTATTTTTTGCGAGGAATTATTCATTTCAAAATGTTATAAATTTAACGAATCAGGTGTATTGTGAAGTCCGTTGAAGAATTTTATTCCTATTTTGAAGCCGCTTATGTTTTATTTCAAAAATAGTATTTAACGAAATTAGCGTAGATTAAATCTTATGTGTTTTTTAAATTTTCTTAAATAAAACAAAAAATCACAAAATTTCAACTATTCAGGATTCAGATCACGTTCTAAATCTATGTTTTGGACATTTCTGGTATTTCACTCTTCTACTTTCCAGCAGAGCTTTTGCCTTTGCTAATATTTTACTCATAAATTAATTATTAATAATAGACTCGTAAGTTATGACAATTTTATCGTCGGGTACTCAGGGCAGGGGATCACCAATCAACATGTTGATATAGGTCGGTGGGTATTTATCGACTTTGTATCTTCTAAAATCTGCAGAAAATCGTCGATAAAACGCTTTAAAATCGACCTCGTAAAGACGGGTATCGGGGTATCTACAAGCAAATAAATAAAATGCGACGTAAAATGTCAAAAAATTTGTGTATTTATTTGTAAATAAGAATTATACATTTTAAAATTGTTAAATTGAATAAATATGATAAAAAAGTTATTGTTATTAATATTTGGCATACTGTATCACTTTTTATGTTACAATAATAATTATTATACAATAAAACTATTTATGGGCTATGTATAAAGACTTCCTCTCTTAAACATTAAGCGTAAAATAAAATATTTGGAATTCAGTGAAAACATACATTGTCAGTAGTTTTTCTACCTTAATCAATATAAATACCTGTTAATAATATCAACAGTCGAATATCATAATCGCTTGTCGTATAGCTGAAAAATTTGAGGCACTAGTAACTGAGTTTACGTATTTTGAAATAATGATGATGATTTAAAAATGTAAATAACTTCGTATATTTTTTTATCGGCGCAATGTAATGATAGATCGTATCGTTTAGCTCAATGGTTAGAGAAGCTGACCGGTGTTTAGAACGCCATAATAAATTTTAAAATGCCATCTATTGGCAATGGCACATAGAATATTTCGACGGTACCCGCGATACTAACAAATCAGCATCTTTTTTGATTTACTGTCTTAAGCCGCAATTATATTAGAGCCACGCCGCGTGTCGCCACGCCGTGCCGCGCAACGGCCAGGAGCTCGATCACAGATCACTATCGACGCGGTTAATAAGCGAGGTGATAACGATTTCTTACCTTACTGGATGTTTAACGTATTCGCGATCGACAATGGAAACACGCGTTAAAAGTTATTGAATCGGATTATTAAACGCGTCAAGTCGCGAGCCATTTCCCGAGATATATCTTCTTCGCACATATCTTCTTTCAATCTTTCTCGAGTGCCGTATTGCATTTTAGCCGGCGTTTGGCAAGCCAAATAATTGAGAAAAGCTTTCAGTCGACATAAATAAACAATCCGACACGCGCGCGTTGACTTTCTTGATTGAACGTTTGACGTTTAGCCCGTTTAGCCGCGATATTTTATTATGCATATCTATGGTGCTCGGCCAACGCAAACGTGGTATGAACGTATGTTCATTGTGATCGGTCAAATGGTTAGCGTTTAGCACGTGGTTAGCACGTTTTTAAACTTACTACGTCTCGATAGTTATCTGTGATTGAGCTCCAGGTGATTATACTACGGTGTCGTGTCGCCACGCGTGCTAACGATATGTTACGCATTCAGTTCAGTAGTATCACGTGTAACGTCCGCGCTTGGTCTACAATGTTTTCGTCCGACTCAGATACGGATGTTGAAGAAAATATTGCCTAGCTACTTATGTTAACCCTACTCAAGATGAAAAATAATGCAAATGCGACTGCCCACGGGTGATTATTGGCCTCCCCCACCACCGATCCCACGCCGATCGAAATCGAGTGATCTGCGTGGCGTCAGATCGGTCGGCGACACGCGGGGGACATGTCTCTAATATAATCATTTTCATACTAAATGTATGAAATCGATCCAAACCCACGCGTTTGCGACACGCGGCGGCGTGGCTCTTAATAATAATTTGCGGCTTTTTAAACTATTAAGTTTAAGTTCGGTAAATTTTACCGGATATTTTCCGACACTCGAGAAAAACGATGCCTTTTAAATATGCGTTTTTTAAAACGAAAAAGATCGAAACTATATAATGTTCCCGGCGTAAAATTGATGGTTTGTTTTTGCTCACCTGAAAATCTTGGCAGATTCGACTGTAGCCATAGATACGTAGTGGCCGCCATTTTCTGAATAATAGTTTATTATTTAATTTTAGGCACCATAATAACTCCCAATGCTACAATCGTTAGTAGTCGGTTATTGCAACTGCAACAACTTTAAAAAAAAAATGCATTTTAGAAAAACGCAAAATGTGATATATTAGTTTCGGTACTGCTTCTGTTAAAAATGTGTATTTTTAATCATATTAATTATCTCGACATAGGAAATGAGATAAAGAAACATACGTTTACTTGCACAGATAACTGGCGGGTCGGTGTCGACCTGTAAAACGAGGTATTTCTCAGTTTATTTTCCCGTCTAATTTGGACGAATATACTAGTTCTGTGCTCTCCTATGGACTAAAGAGTCGTTTTACGTGAAAATGACTCTTTTCACACAATTAGCACCCGCTGAAGTGAAAAATATCGTGCATGCGGTGGTATTTCGTTAAATATTAATATCGTACCATGTTTTTTTGATCGATTAAATGTACAGACATGCAATTCATAACATTTCTAAATTTTTTGATCATAGTAAAAAAATTAAGAAGTCATCTGGATGGCAATTAGAATAATAAATTTATTTTTTAAAATTCTTAGAAAATATTTAACATTTAGAGTCCTGGATGAATTTTTTTACACATTTTAAATATCGCCAAGATGCGGAGTAAGCATTGTCTTATTTTTTAAAATATTTTATTTGTTAAGGAGATAAGTAAATGATTTAGAGATATTAGAAGTCGGTTTTACGGACTGATAATGTTATACTCGTGGTTAAACGGACGTTACATTTACGTATAACGATGATGAAGAAAAAATTGATTTGAAAAATGGACATACTTTTATGTAACTGAATTGTATTAGTATTTACTGATATTATCATTATTTTGTTGTAATTCAAAGCAGGAGTTAATGAAAATTTATATAATTTTTTCCATAATTAATTGAGTCTTTTTTTGCACTTCGTTAAATTATCACTTTCACTTTGTTAGCTTGTGTGATGCATGCTGTCTCCCTTCTACTCGGACGCTTCGGCCGATGGAGTGGAAGAGAGATTCAGATGCGTCACAAAACCGAACGCTTAGGCCGATCGTGCCTCTCTATCGCTTGTTCCGCGCTCTACTCGCTTGCACCTCTCGGCTTCAGGCGGAAACGTGACAAATGAAAAGTCAGTGTTTTTTTCGAGTGTGCAGGCCGGCTTTCATCGATTTATTAGACGTTATCAACGTCATATAAGACGATGAGCAAACACGCATCTGGTCGGATATCTAAAATGTTTGAAAAGTCATTGCTCTAATGTTAAATTCCAGGGAGGAAATCGAGAAATACGTTTGTATGGGAAGCGGCCGCGAGTCAAATGGTGAAGTATGCTCACAGCCTTTTAGTCATAGGAACTGAGGGATCGATCCCACCTCCTCCCGCGACTGTTATAGAGTCCTTGGGGACTCTGTCAGTCACGCTATTTTATGCAGGACTTTAAATTTTTGTTGTTGCAAATGCATAAGCAAATTGCAGGGCCAAAGTTTCCAATAGAAGTTAAGTCAAGAGGGCGACAGCATCGATCAATGTCAAAAGAAAATCATGATGCCGTCACCCTTACGATCCCTCAGAGTCTCCGCATCGAAATACTCTTTTTTCTTAATAATGCACATAAATAAGAATACGATTAATACAGTCAACAAAATGTGCCGTATAAGTTTAAGTCATAAGAGGGTTGAATAATTTAATAATTGTTGTTGTGCCACTGTTCTGCTGTGTTCTGGGTGTGGGTTCCCTATAAGAGTTGACAGGTGCTGCTGGACACGGGGCGCGACCTGACGGCGGAACGGACCGCCTCCTCAAACACTTCTCTCAAGTTCTCCTTCGTCAGGGAAGAGCACTCCATGAAGGCTGATGCCCTGAAAGAGGCGATAGTGTAAGAAAAAAAATATTTTAACCAAGCTTTAAAAAAAGATGTCTAACACATGGTGTAACAAAACTCAAAACAAAAGTTGAAATGAAAATCGGACATAATTCAAATTTTTCTTCTTCGATGTCTCAATCCTGGGGATTGGTCGGCGGCGCGGTTCTGCATCGTAATTTCCACCCATCTTTCAGCTCAGTATATGAGGCGCAGTTCATGTTAACTAACTAACCATCACGCCATTTCGCCCGTAGGGGTAGGCAGAGAGATAGAACGCCATATACACTCTGTCCCTGATATACTTCCTTTTGCCTTCCTCAACAGTCATAACTTCCTTGCTTTACGCCGATTATTCGCTTTCTTCCTCGTGAGCTTTTCTTCTTAAAAAAAGAGCCATTCTTTGGCGGCTCTACGTGATTAAAACACAGCTATTCATTCGGAAAAATCGTAGAGAAAAGAATACTTAACAATAAAATTATACAAAATGTGAAAACTCACTTGATTCTCTTTTTAAGTTTTTTCCCTTCCGCGTATGTCACTAGGTCGCCTATTTCGTTGTTTCTTCTTAGATCTAACTTAGTTGCTGAAAAAAAAAAAGGAAATTAATTAATAGGTAGGTACGGTTGCCATTAAAAAAAAATCGTATGTCTGATAATACAATATTAATTTTTCATGTAAACTATGGACCAACAAACTAAGGCTGGGATGTTTGATCGTTAGTAATAGTTAAAAATCGAAAGTAAAAGTAAAAACTTATACTTTTTACTATGGAGAAAAGAACAAATTTTCCAAATTTTTTAACTTTTAACTTTTTTAACGATCAAACAACCCAGCCTAAGGGTGAGAGAGGAACTTAAGTGGAATGGTGGCCACGTGACCCGCGGCTATTTCTCCATACAATCGTATTTCTTTTCGACTTTCTCCTTCTTCTTTGTGGAATTAAACACTAGAGCATTTATTTACTCACACGATTTCAATATCGACCACAAGCGTGCGTGCATAAGATGCTTGTGTGTTACTTTCTTTGTGTTTTTTCTTTTAAATTAAAAAGAAACATTGTGTACAGTTATTATAATTTATTCAAATGTTTCAATTTGGGGGCTGCTTTCGAATAGTCGGAAATGACTGTGCCAGAAAGCAAGAAACAAAAAGGGGTTCGAACCTAGAGATTCTAATCGGGAGTCTTCGAATCTACCACTGGACTAGGTTCATAACAGTATAATAAAGTAAGTTAAGAAAATACAGCTTAAAAATAAGAATTTTTGCCTCCCAGATATTTCTTACTTCCGAAGACATTTCTTATTTCTTTTACACGTTTTATGAAATTATTTCTAATGTCTATATTATGCTCCAGATATTAAACATCGTTCCATATAGGGATAGGGCTATAGGGATAGGGCTATCGGGTATCGGATAAGGAATTAATGGATTTAATGATTCATCACATACCTACTAATATGATTGGGGTGGTCGGAGAAAAGTGTTTCAATTCAGGAAACCATTTGCTTTCTATATTATGAAACGAAGCCCTACTAGATATTGAGTAACACAGGATGAAGCAGTTTGTCTGAAAAAGAAAAATATAATTAAATAAAGTAGGTAGTATTGAGCAGCAAACCCAAGGGCCTTGCTATCCTCTCCAACATCGAGAAAAATTACATTGCAAAAGTTTATAAGATTTTTTCTTTTTTGTCTTTCTTTAGGTCGCAAGCCGGAAAAAAATTATACCGTCCAAAATAAAGAAACAAATTTTTTTTGATAGATTTAACATTTCTTCAACATCTCATGAAAGTATACCACTTTTCCATGGCAGATAATAAAATTCTCAATTGTTCTCAACAGAGACGAGAATGTTGGTCGGAAGGGAATATGGATACTAGGGCGTTGAAGTGGGGCTAAAAAAACTTGTGTTTTTTTCCCCCTTTTCAAAGTACTTAATTGACTCATGGATATTTAATTTAGAACTTGTGAAATAAATTCCATTAAGATGATAAAACTAAATAATATAAAAAATATCTTAAATCTACCCCCCCACCACCAGCGATGGCGTTGTGGCAGCCATGTCTACATATAGGCCGCTTAACGTCGGGGAAAAAATCAAGTATATATTTATTATTGACGACACGCACTGCAAAATAAACTGCAAAGCTTATTAAATTTAACTTTTCAACGTCTTGTCAGCGTCCGACAAGAAGTTATAGAACATAATTCAAAAGAAAATAATAAAAGAAAATACGGATATAATCCAAGATTTCCTTATTATTTATATACTGAACAAAAAATGATCAATAATCAAATAAATATCATTAGACATTAGACATCAAACAAAATCAACATTAGAAAAAAATGCAAAGTAAACAAAAACCTGTTCCGACATGATCGCGCGTAAAATGCGAGAGACTCAGCTGTAAACTAAGAGCCACGAACATTGCCAATGACATACGAACTCCACCGAAAGCAATGATCGTCTTGGCCGACTAGTCGGCCTTTTTGCAACCGACTAGTCGGCCAGTCGGCTAGTCGGCCAAAGTCATAGACGGCCCATCTCTAGAAATTTACCGTGTTTCAATTAAGTGGTGGAAAATACAATAAATGAGGTTCATTACTTCTACTACTTTCTCTCATCTGCACCTAATGGTGCGTGCTCAGTATATAATCGTAACGTATTTCAGCCCATTCTTGAGGATTTATATTTCATTACTAGTACAGATTGTAATAATGTTTAGAACACCTACATTAGGGTAAGATAGAGGCCGCAATCTCTCGTAGTCCTCCTGCCCGGCCGTGTCCCATAATGTTACGTTATAATGGTTCCCATCTACTGTTAAGTTCTCTGCATAATTATCAAATCTGAAAAAGAAAACAAACAAATTTGTTATGTACATGATTTTTATTCAACGTAAGAATTTACTTTAAAAATCACGCACTGTCACGTGACCGGGAGCCGCTTTTCCCGCAATCCTAGTTCTCGATTTTCTTCATGGAATTTAACACTCTCCACCTCTCACTCAACCTTTTTTTTATTTTTCATGCAATTAAAAAAATTTGATCACAAAAAACACATAGTAAATACACATTAAAAAATAAGCAAAAATCACGCAAAGGCATAACCTGTTCGTGGGTAGGTATACATTGAATGTCGATTGTGAATTTCTTTACACTCGTTCAAGCAAAATTTTAACATTTAAATGTTAACATAAGGAAAATAAAGAATAGAAAATTTTAATACTACATAAAAAAAAAAGAATTAGAAGACGATAAAGATAAAAATATAGGGTAACAGTGATTTAGGAATATTTATGTTAAACTTTATGGTAAAAAAGAATCTATATTTACAGTATTTGTCCAATATGAGTGTGTTTTTAAATGATAAAATTAGGAAACTTGATAATATCATTTTATCGTCAGTTAAAAAAGAATTAAGTAGTCTAAGGGCAATAAAATGTGCATGTCTCTGGGCAAGTCTTCCTGTCCCGGCCTCAGTGATGAGCTGATTCCCAGATGACATCAGACGTTCCCTGCTCCAGCCACCCAATGCCCCATCGGTCCAGCGAATCCATGCACATATAAGTATTAGTTGAATGCATCCTATTATCCTTACACTGTCGGCACATAGTCCCTGGGGAACTCGTTCCTGGTGTAGACGATCAGCATGCAAGTCTTGCCGACCATACCATCTCCCACGGTGGTCACCTTGAGTGATCTCTTTAGTTTAGGTTCCGCCATGTTAGTCGGAAGTATCACATTACACTACTCTGTGGCGCATTGCTTTATCAGAGATTCTAAAAAAAAATTAAAAATAGATTAACACAGTGTTGAAAGACGCCACAAGTAATTATATAACAGATATTTGTAAATATGAATATATAATTATCTGAAACTTGTAATGAAAACACAGTTTGGTTTCTTTTTTAAAAACAATAGTGTTTATATTACATAGATAGAATATTTTCTTCTGTTCCTTGTCATGTTCTAGTCCTAGGAAGATTGAGTCAATTGACTTGGAGTCAACTTGTTAGAGGGAAATAGAACTAGAGAAGAAAATAGTGGAAGATAGATATAGTTGTCTTTTTTTCACTGCAAAATACAAATTGGAACATAACATTTAGACAGCTCTCTTTGAAATACCTTGTCTAGTGTTTAACTTTGACAGAAAGAATGAACTTTGTCTATGGTAGTGACAGTTTTAGAAAAATAAAAAGTATTAAATTCATGTAGTGCTTTTTGAAGTTTATACACATTAATGCATGTACGCATAATGTTTGGGGGCTTGATATAATTTTTTATGGAGGATTACCAATCAAGGGTTTCGAGTGTTTTCCCCCGGCGATATTATTTAACATTTTCTTTGATGAAAAATCTAGAATTAAACGTGTGAAATACCCGACAAACTAAAAAAAAATATTTTGTTGATTGATTCGGCATTCACTTTGTAACACTTCGTAATGAATTATGATGTTATGTGTAACTATTAATTGTTTTATTATATGTATAAATATTTATGTTACCCTTGTGTCTAGATTCTTAAGTATTGCAATTTCATTTTTCTGTATTTTTGTGTATAACATCTGTATTCTAATTTAGTGTCCTTTCACCAGTCGATGGGAGAACGTTACTCCCGAAACCAGGTAGTGTAGGTAAATTCTATTTCTATAGAATAAACCAATTAAAAGTAACACATAACATCGTTTTATTTTATCATAATTTAACAAAATTTATACTACATTCCCTTATCCGCACCCATTGGTGCATAGGGTGCAAGTGCAGTGAATCTTGATAATTTATTACATGAAGGCAAGATGATCAGTCTTACGCTTCAGCACCAGTTAAAGGTATCAAATATTCCATATTTTTTTGTAAAAATCACATTCAAATAAATATTTCATATTGACCCGCATCGGGAATCGAACCCGCGACCACATGCATGGCAGCCAAACGCGCTAACGTCATGCCACGAGGCAGACTAGTATTTTTATTTTCATAAATATTTACACAATAGAAAACCGTATTCCCGATACTTTTTACACAGCACAATTACAGAGTATATATTTCATAGATTAATTGCACAATATAACATAGAATTTTCAGCATTTTCAGTAATTTAAAGCACCCAAAGAAATCCAATGTATTCCGATCACAATGAAGAAAGACCATTTAATAATTTTACAGCTTACAAAATGTGAATGAAAACCGACATGTTTATTCAGTTATCTAAGCTTTAATTTTTACATCACATTCAATAAATAATATGTCTAATACTGCATACACTCACAACTCACAACACAACTAAAAAAAAAAGTATCAACCTTTAAATTAATGTAAGCACGAAATATGTTACTAAATTACCTCTTTTAAATTGAATAAGACACTTGTTTTATGGGACACACCTGTAGATACAGTTACACGATAAACTCGGCCATTTTATTTCTTATCTCTTGTGGCTAATATCACTGTAATCGCTTATCATAGTACAGAAATTTATTTATAAGTTTAGTACCTATATCAAGTGCTGGATCATGAGTCTCGATACCCGAAGATAACCGAGTTACCGTCCGCAGTCGATAAACACACAACCGATTTTTCTCTGTAAAAAAGCATAGATTTACGTAATTTTCTGAAAACGCGTGCAACAGCAGGTTTTTAATTAAAGTCATTCAAAATAATGTGTAGATTTCTTAATTTGAATGACTTTAATCGTGTTTGGCGCTATACAAATGACATGGGAACAAGTTAGGGGCCTCTTTCATGTAATAAAAATGATTAAGATACACTGTACGACTGCACTTGGTGTACCAATGCAGTGCCCTATGCACCATTGGGTGCGGAGAAGGGAAAGTAGTAGTAAGTTAGCGGCGCTCACTAAATGTGGCCGCAAAATGGGGTTTTCATTTTTCTTACGGAGAAGTAAGAAAACAACGTAAAAGCTGGCTCGCTAATTTGTGCTGCGCGAAACACTCGTCACAAAATTTAAAAAACGCAATGGCCGTGAATCAACGTTGGAAGCTATGCGTGTTGCCTATATTCAGGAGTAATATTTTAAATGCGAGTGAAACGGTGAAAAAGCATGCACGTATTTTGCTAATGGCGGGGGGTATGTAACTAAATGTGACAATTATTCACTAGCTGATTTAATTTTCATTTCAATATTTATTTACATGAGATTTTCATATTAATATTTCATGTGTGATACCTTGGACTGGTACTGAAGCGTTAGACTGATCATCTTGCCGTCATGTAATAAAATGATCAAGATACACTGCACTTGGTGTACCAATACAGTGCCCTATGCACCATTGGGTGCGGATAAGGGAAAGTAGTAGTAGTAGTAGATTTAATTTTAAACACCGATTTTTTTATTTACACCTACCTGCTCTTACGATAAGCTGTTAGAAGAAGGAAATGTTAGAGACGAAATCACTCGCAAACCAAAAAAGTTGATAGCCAAATGCTTAGAAATTTTCTCAACAGATGTCACCAGTGAGAAAAGTCTGAATAAAGCGAAACGACGTGTGATAATTCATACTAATAACTGATCCAAAATTTGTCATGTATGGTTATCTGATGATGTACGGAATGGGAAATATTGTAATATGTCAAGTGGCCACTTAACCCAGCTAATGACAGGTCATAAGCCCGTGTAAACGCCTAGATAATCCACATTCGTTTCCAGAGTTTCTCTGCCTCTGTTGGGATATTAATAATATTTGAGTGGAGACATAAAATTGTTTATTTTACCTTAATATTTATTATTATGAGAATATTAAGTTCAAGCTTAACTATTTTAACGTAAGGTTTTTATATGTGTTCTACTTAAAAACATGTCATATGTGATACCTTGGACCTTGGGCTGGCACTGAAGCGTGAGAGTAGTCAACCTGCCTTCATGTAACAAATTATCTAGATATTCTGCAATCGGTATTACAACTCTTGCTAATAGCGAAGAAAAGCTGCAATCCTCGGTCACAAAGGTTTACGATGTGTGCAAGGAGAGTGATTTGTTAATGAATGTGGAAAAGTCAAATGTGATGGTTTTTGAAAGAAATGCGAATGTGACTGTATGTAAGATTATAGTAAATGGAGACAGATTAAAGCAGGTTGAAGAATTTGTATATTTAGGAAGTATGTTTACAAGAGACGGAAATGTGGATAAGGACATTGAGAGAAGGGTTAGTGCCGGAAACAGAGTTAATGGTGCCTTAAAATCGATAGTGGCAAATAAGAACTTATTGAAAGAAGCAAAATTGGCAGTACACAACGGAGTTCTGGTACCAACCCTTAAGTATGGTAAAGAAAGCGTGGTGTTGGAAAAAGAAGGATGAAAGTAGACTAAATGCTGTTGAAATGCGATCTCCCAGGCGAATGTGTGTGGTAAGACTATGTATGATAGGTGTAAGTGCAAGGTTGAGATAAGCACTATCGACAAAATTAAGATAGGGCTTTTACGATGGTTTGGTCATGTGGAGAGAATGAGTGATGAAAGAACGGCTAAAAGAAGTTTAAATGCAAGTGTGCCTGGATGTAGAAGCCGAGGAAGGCCGAAAAAGTACGACAAGTACTTAAAAGTGGTCATGTGAAAAGTCGGAATAATCGGCGTATGTGCAAAAGAAGATGTATGTATGTAGAGGAAGCAAAGGAAGTCTGTCAGGACAGAGTGGTATGGCGTTCTATCATCTCTGCCTACCCCTACGGGGAAATGGGGTGATGGTTAGTTAGTTAGGTATTACAATTTAGTTACGCACCATCAGACGCAGATAAGGGGAAAACGTATTATCTACTATCTAGGTATGGATATGTGATGTGAAATCACAGTTTAATCGCCGGATATGGTGAAATTCATTTAATAAAATATAAATAGACAAGTTCCGTACAAGTACCTACTTGTTAATGCGTCAATTCTGAATAATCCCGATGACAAATTGATAAAAATAAAGTTACATGTCGATGGCGTATTATAGCAGTAAAACGACGTGATATTTATTTAAATAAAAATATTTTAAATGGGATACCTTGCCTTCGTGTAATAATTAATACTTGCTATGCTTGCTTGCTTAAAGAATTTTAATTTTAATTATTGAATTTTCTGTATGTACAAAAGTTTTGTATTTTGAGCCATAATATCTTATACTTTAACATGGATATTGTGAGAGTATGATCAAGTATGTCTGGTTTAATATTATTGTAGGTACATTTAATTTTTATTGTCTAAATAAGTTAGTAAGTCAGTTTTTAAAATTGTTATCAATTATCAATTTATTTAATCAAATTAATACTACCCATAGAGAAAACTAAATAAAAAAACAGCATTTTAATAATAATTTGTGGACATTTACTTAATCTGCCGTACCTACTTATGACAGCTTTCACAAGAAAAAAAAATCAAGCTGAGATTCAAAACTCATATTACACATTTGACTCCAAAAATGATGTAGATTCACCAGTTTTCGGGTTGTACTACGAGTTTAGTTACATCATGTATATTAAAGATGCGGATGTATAGAAAGCCCCGGCGAAACAAATTGTCACAAAATAAATCAAGTATTTTTTTTAAAAACACAAAAAATAACTTTTTTGATTTGAATGTGGATATGGAGTTTTATAAAGTAAATTCCAAGTCAATCAAACCATTAATATTATGATTTAAAAAAACAGTAGCTCGACATGTTATCTTTATGCAAACAGTATCTCATATTAAAAAGGAAGTGTTAAATATGCCGAGAGGAGATTACAGCCCACTAGAGTGTGACAAATTTAGGAAGGATAATATTTGTGGTGTTTTTATAGTGAATATAACCAAGTATTTACGTACAACTAGTAATATTAAATTTTATACGCAATATGATTAAATACGACAGAAGAGAGATAAATGATTATTCCTCCGAAAACTGTTGATAAGCGTTAATAACCATGGAACCGTGAATAAACGTGAATAAGGTGAACACTCTCTGTCATCCATTGAGAAAACCACTAATCATTTTAGCAGAGTGTTCACATGTGAAGTGTCTTAATTCACTATTGTGTAGGTATACGTAGTGATTTTGTGTTAAGAATATTATTTTGACGTGATAACGTCTAATAAATCGATGAACGCCGGCTGCACACACGAAAAAGCATGACTCATGTCACGTTCCGCCTGAGCCGAGTGTGCAAGCGAGAGCTCGGAACAAGCGATAGAGAGGCACGATCAATTGTTACTTGTAATAAATTTGTATAATTTAAGTAAGCAAATATTTGAATTAACGAGTGCAAAAAAATGTTAACTTATGGAAAAAATTGTAATTTTTCTTTAACCCGCTTTGTATTATACAAAATAATGATAATTCAGTAATAATAATTCAATTCAATTCATAAAAGTATGCTATTTTTCATCAATGTTTTCTTATGACGTTATCACGTAAAATTATCGTCCGTAAACCGACTTTACAGACAACCAAAAGTTTTTTTTACCTATATTAATTCGGTTTTCGTTGGTTTATTTAGTTAATTTTTTATATTTTTTCTAACGTAATTTATAACTGTTGGTTTTCCTGTAAATTAATAAAAAATAACATAAAAGAAGGAATGCCTAACTTAACGTACGTTATTATAATATTGTAAGTTATGTCATCCTTTAACACGATAATAATTTTTTTATTATCAGACAAGTAATATCTTTGTCGTTAAGAATAATATTTCTTTGATTACCTCCATATTATTGGTTAATACTATATTGTTGATAATAGGACTCTACTTAGCTTCTTCCTAAATTTGTTGCACTCTACAACAAATTTAAATGTTTCAGATAAATTGGTTCTAACATACAATTAGTTAAAATTTCAGCTAATAACCAAAACATCCGCCTGTTGAAATTTTGACCCATTTTAGAAAATGACCCGTTTTAATTCGGTCCAGAGATAGCAAATACAAATGACACAAAATGTTATATTCTGCAAATTTACTCAGGCTTTAAGCTCATACGTCCATGATCTTTGTAGCCACAAGACGGGCTGAGGTCTCGGCTTCTATTACTGTACATTAATACCCTCTTGAGATCTGAGAAGAAACTAAGCCATTTAGGAACATACCTATATGTATAAATTTTTAAGTTTTCGTCATTAGAAACATAAAAATTAGATGTTTTTGATTTTTTTTCTCTTCATTTTTAATTTTAATTTTTTATCCTTATAGGTTCACGATTAAAATCATGAAAATTATATTCTACAGATGTGTTTTTAACACAGAATTATTTAATTAATGGCCATAAAAAACATAATATATATTTTTTTATTGCTCCTGTATTGACATTAACTAACTAACTAACTAACCATCACGCCATTTCGCCGAAGGGGTATGCAGAGAGGATAGAACGCCACACCACTCTGTCCTGGCATACTTCTCTTGCTTCCTCCACATTCATACTCTCATCTCATGCACGCACGTCGATTATTCCGACTTCTTACATGCCCACCTTCAAGCACTTGTTTTACTTGATCATGCCATGTCTTTCTCGGCCTTCCTCGACTTCTGCATCCAGGCACAGTCGCATCATATATTTTTTTTGCCGTTTTTTTAGCCGTTCTTTCAGCCGTTCGCTCTACATTACATGACCGAACCAACGTAAAAGACCTTTCTTAATTTTGTCGATAATGCTTATCTCAGCCTTGCATTCTGCTCTAATTTCAACATTAGTGCACCTATCATACATAGTTTTTGTTCGCATTTCAACTACATTCAATCTACTTTCATCCTTATTTTTCCAACTCCGTAGTTTAATAAATTTAATGTTAAATATTTAGTAATCAGTAAAATGACCGATATACACTGCACTTTGTGTACCGGTGTTCTGAACTGTTCTTTTTTTAAGGTAAAATATAGGTTATTTTTTAATACCTCCCTGGGACGTACCTCCCTGGAAGTAGAGACCCCAGAGATAAATAATAGTAAAATTAATTGACGTTTCTAATCACCTTCTAAAGGAATTCTTCGAAATCGCTTTGTCCACTGATCACCAGACACTTCACTAATAAACCGATGTTAATGTTATTTGATTATTACTTCCACGAAATGGCGGAACTGGACAAGATGGCCACTCCCGGAGTAGAAATGGAACAGTCAGCGAGAGATATGGCGGCGGTGGAAAACTAAATACTACATGATATCATTTGGAGCAATTGCAGCTTACCATGGAAGTGTAGAGTGTAGATTAGCTAAAACCTACAAACAGGGAGAGTAAGAATAGGGTTGTCACTAAATTGTATTTAATTTTAATTGTATTAATTTTGTCGGTCGTATCTAATAAGTGCTTATCAAAAGAGGCTAAATGGGCAGTGCATAATGGAGTTCTGGTACCAACCCTTATGTGTGGTAGTTAGTGACCGACCGAAGTTTAGGTTTCGGTTTCGGTTTCGGCCAGTTTCGGCCAGAAAATCATGTTTCGGCCAGAGGTTCGGTTTCGGCCCAAAAAGAGCCGAACCTTACGGTCGCGCCGAAACAAAACAACAACGTACTTTCCGGTCGCGTTGTTCGGCTAACGTCGGGTGACTCTTCAAAGTTACCTATCAGAGCCCTTATTACAGCGTAATGCTGATATTTATGCCTATTGGAACTCCAGCCCATATCATTCGTTAAGAGACGCTGTCCTAAAATACCTGTCAGCTCCACCGACGAGTGTGCCAAGGGAGCAGTTGTTCAGCGCTGCTGGACAAATATATGCTGATAGGCGAAGTAATCTGCTAGGCGAAAATACTGAAAAACTTTTTATTCCTAGCCTACAATATTAGATTGTTCAACTTTTATTACTAAGACTGATTGATTATATTTTCTTTTTCTGTTAATTAATGCATAATTCTATTTTCTGATACTGAAAACTGTTGTTAAATTTTAATGAGACTGTTTATAAGAATTAATAAATAATGTAACTAGGTACCTACGTAAGTAATTCTAAAAAAAAAGACAAAAAGTTATTGATCTCAGAATAACTAGTGATTATTTTTAATAAACAAAAGTTTAAAAAGTAAGAATATAGGTATTCCACTTTATTTATACTTGTTCATTTGTTATGTATGTGTCACCAACAAAAGTGCAAAATTAAAAAAAATGATTAAAATAAATAACATACTGATTCTAGAATAACATACTTGTTTTTTTTCATACAATTTACGATTAGATTAAACAAATCGTTGCCTCAGTATTCCAGTTAATTTAATTAATAATGTTTCGATTTATTTTGTAATAATTTTTTTTTTTTGTATTTAAATATCTCTTTCTTTAACAATGTTGAAATTTAAACGTATTAACCCGTAATATTATATTAAGGCCGGCGAGATGTTTCATTCATCAAATATCTGGAAAAAATAGCCCACTGATATTTTAATTCAACGTTTATAAAAGGTTCGGTTTCGGTTTCGGTTTCGGCCGAAACTGAAATCAAACCGAACCTTCGGATTCGGTTTCTGTTTCGGCAAAAAAACACGTTTCGGTCGGTCACTAGTGGTAGTGAAGCGTGGTGTTGCAAAAAGAAGAACGAAAGTAGATTGAATGCAGTTGAAATGCGATCTCTCAGGCGAATGTGTGGTAAGACTATGTATGATAGGTGTACAAATGTCGAAATTAGAGCAGAGTGCAAGGCTGAGAAAAGCGTTATCGTCAAAATTAAGAAAGGTCTTTTACGATGGTTCGGTCATGTCTCTACATGACTCTCTCGAATGGATGACGAAAGAACGACTAAAAAAATATATGATGCGACTGTGCCTGGATGCAGAAGTCGAGGAAGGCCGAGAAAGACATGGCATGATCAAGTAAAACAAGTGCTTGAAAGTGGGCATGTAAGAAGTCGGAATAATCGACGTGCGTGCATGAGAAGATGTATGAATGTGGAGGAAGCAAGAGAAGTATGCCAGGACAGAGTGGTGTGGCGTTCTATCCTCTCTGCATATCCCTTCGGGGAAATGGCGTGATGGTTAGTTAGTTTGTTAGTCAATTTTATTTTTATTGTATTCTGTCCGCCTAGTAGCATAGTGGTAGCGCATTTGGCTACCGTGCGTGAGATCGCGGGTTCGATTCCCGTAATATTTATTTACATGTATTGTGATTTTCATATTAATGGTATGTTGATTGATTCGGCATTCGCTTCGTAACACTTCATTATGATCAAATAAAACAATATTATGTGTTACAATTTGGTTTATTCTATAGGAAAAGAATGTAGGTATCTACCCGATTTCGGGAATAAAAAGACACTCCCAGTCGATGGGAGAACTTTACTCTATTATATTAATATTTCATGTGTGATACTTTGGACTGGTATTGAGGCGTAAGACTGATCATCTTACCTTCGTGTAATAAAATGATCAAGACACACTGCACTTGGTGTGATATCCACGTTTTAAATTGAAATTCCTTTATGGCCGGTTTTATAAACGTCCGTCCGTTCGTAACATTTTACATACTAATGGGTATTAGTTATAAATATTCGGTATTAAATGTATGGAATATTATAGTCCTTAAAATATAGCTTGATTAGAATGACAGTTTGTCACGTAAGAATCTGTATGAATCAAGTCTGATATGATTGTTTGGGACTTGGCTCAAACAAATACTACAATGAAATGACGTCTAACGAGTGATTTAGTACATTAATAAACAAAAAACCATTAGTATCTGGAATGCTACACATATCAATCAATATATATGTATATATTATATAAAATCAGCTTTAAAACCATTTAAAATTTAAAAAATTAAATAGTTTGACAACTGTCATTCAAATCAAGCTATATTTAACAGACTATACCTGATTAATTATCCAAGAGTTTACTAACGGATATTTATAAAACCGGCCCTTAGAAGGTACAATAATTTTTAACGTTTTGAATGTGTACAAATCATCATCATCATCATACCATATCCGCTCCCTATGTGGAGCATATGAATCCACAAACTGACTCCTGGCCAAGCGATCGGCCGCCAGCTCCCGTGCATCCTCCCAAGTCAAGTCCACGTCCCGCAGCTCTGACGCAAACTGCCGATGAATTGTCAACAGTGGACGACCAGGACGCCGAGAACCTGATGCCTTGTAAAATAGGCAAGCATGGTTAAGGCTCTCGGGAGGCATACGTAGTATATGGCCTAGTCAGCCGAAACGCCTTCGCCGGATGACAGTAGATACCAAGGGTTGCTGTGTCCGTTGCCTCACCTCTGTGTTCCTTAAGTCAAACCACCGCACATCTAAAATTCTTCTAAGACACCTATTCTCAAACCTCAGTAGCGTGCTATCTTGGGCCCTGGTTAGGTGCCACGATTCGCAGCCATAGTGGAGAACAGGTACTTGTAGACAAATTACTCGATTATATCCATGCTGGGCTAATATCAAACATTATCGATATCTCAACAGATACAGAGAAGCTTATGATATGTATTTTGGGATTATCTAAGGGTTTAGAGGGCTTATAACCTGTCATTGGTTGTGTTAAGTGGCCATTTTATGTATTACAACATTCCCCATTCCGCCCGTCATATGTTGCTCGATCACAGATCAGTACCGACTCGGTAATAAGCGACGTGATAACGATTTCTTACCCATGGATGTTTAACGTTTTCGCGATCACAATGGAACACGCGTTAAAAGTTATCGATCGGGATTATTAAACGAGCGCATACTAGTCGCGAGCCATTTCCCGAGATATATCTTATTCGCACAAATCTTCATTCAATCTTTATTATAATTTAGCCGGTTTTCGGCAAGCCAAATATTGAGAAAAGCAGTCGACATAATAAAAAATCCGACAAGCGCGATGATTTGACGTTTGACGTACGGCCGTGTTAAAGCGTAGTTCGGCTCCGCTCGGCTCAGATCGTTAATGTTCGTGTCAGCGATCGCTGTATTGAACGATATGTCATTGTGATCGCTCAAATCGTTAGCGTTAGCACGGGATTAGCACGTTTTTAACTACGTCGATAGTTATCTGTGCTTGAGCTACTGATAATATACGGGTCCAGTTGCATCGCTTGTGGCAACCCTGTCGGCATAAACGGTCGCGTGCTTCATACAACTTCATACAGCAAGTATTTAGTTATGACGCCTACGTTCATTTCATTGTTTCATTCCATTCTTCCTCTTCACTGAGGCGGCCGGGTTTTTCGATATTGCTGACTAACTCTATCGAGTACCTACTTTGCTAGCTGCATACTATTCCATGTAGTCTGTACCTACTGTACGACGCATTCATACATCTAATCAGATCTAATTATCAAGATCGTTAATTTGATAATCGTTCAATTAACGAGAAGATGGAAGCGAAATATCCCATAATGACAATCAGGAATTTGAAACCTTGTACATTATGATATTAATTTTCATAGATAAGCTATTTTCTTCCTCTTTTTTGGTAAGATATATTTAAAAACACATTTTTTTTAGGAACCAGAAGAATAATTATATATTAACTTTAAGAATACTACATAAGAAATGTATAAATATCAAGATTTAAAAAAATATAGGCTTTATTGAAAATAGTATTTACAAATGAAAAATATGTGCAAATATCATAAGATTGCATAGATTTCTTTAAAAAAAAAAAAACTAGGTATATTTTAAAAACTGTTTCTTCTTACATTATGAATACAATGTTTACATCTGTCAGTTGCTGAGCACAGTTTGTTTATTATGTACTTAAACCAAAGTAAAGCTACAGTTTACAAACCGACCCACGTCAAACTAACCATGTCCCTTTAAACAAAAGCCATATTACATTGATATTTATTGCATCTACAAATAATATTTTTTGTTAATTTATGATTAGTGAGTTCAAATAAATAAAAAATACTCCATTCCATAATTTATTGATATTTCAACAAGCATAACAAATAATACAACGCCGAGTACCTGCTGGTGGGTCGCCTTTGTAAGGAACACAGAAGTAAGGCAACGGAAGCAGCAGCCCTCGGTATCTACTGTCATCCGGCGTAGACGTTTCGGCTGGCTATCTTAGAGCAAAAACAGCGATAGGGGCGGCGGTAATGAAAGCATTTGGTCGCGTATAGTATAACCTTCTTTTCTTCCGCTTTTCCAGTTAAAACTGAATGTATAAAATTTCGCGGATTAGCTTTAAAAATCGGTAGAGTTGTGCTGGACTGAAAAAAGACTCAATATTCTTTAAAACAATTTAGGGAATGGGTGGACTTTCATTGTAGTACCTACAGTAGTTACCTATAGATTTTTTAAAAGATAATTCAATGTAGGCTACAGCACACCTAATCACGTACAATGTACATGGGTACACAACATAACATTATTACATAATTCAGCTAAGTGTTTACGTTCTATTGAGAATACTTGCTAAGGTATCTTGTATGGTGTAAGTCCGAGTACAACTCTCGCTGACAATGACCCCAATCACTAGAAATAAAGATGTTGGCATCTAAACATTACGTTTACTGTAGGTAAAGGTGAAAACTTGTGTTTTCTCGTGTAAATACTTAAAATACAATAAAACACATATACATTAAAAAAATAAACAAAAATCCCACCAAGGCATAGCCTGTTTGTGGGTATACTGTGAAAGTCAAACAGTATGCACGTGGCAAAAGATAAAAATGCAGTCATGTAAAAATGTAAAAATAACAGATAATGTAAACAAGATAGTTAAAAAAAAAGAATACAAGATATATACCGGAAGAAGAAGAAGGGAAATAATTATAATATGTAAAATAAAAAAATTACGTAGATTATGTTATTGTTGCGGTCTTTATAGAATGATTCTACCTTTACACTATGTATCCAACTTTGTGTTAATTTTTTAAAAGATGAAAAATTTGGAAAAATTGACAATGCCATTTTATTGTTAGTTAAGAAAGAATGAATTAAACTGGGGGCAATAAAATGTGCATGTCTCTGAGCAGTGGCGGTTTTAGGGGTTCAAAACTGGGGGGTCATTTAAAAAAAAATTCTTATAAGTACATATTTTTATAAATTAAAAAATTATTTTTTTTTTTTTTTCATGTATTTTGTCTCAATATTGTAGTTTGTTAACTATGTAACTTTCTCTTTTAAAATTTTTATATTTTTATTTTGTAATTTTTTATTTTAAAAAAAACAAAAAAAGAAAAAAATGTTTATTATGTCTAATGTGTAACTTTTTCTTAAATATAGTATGTACAATGTAAAAGCCCTATGGGCGTCAAAGAAAGTAAATAAATAAATAAATAATTATTTGAGAAATCCGAATTGAGTACCTATACGCAAACAAAAAAATGGTTACTTACATTCATATGGATCCATTTCAATGCACAAATACACTTTTTGGTTTAACTCAAATGGAGATACTGATACATAGATTCACACTATTTACAAGACTTTATTAAATACTTTTTGTAAATGAAATCAATTTTTCTGTCCTTAAATCGTAACTTTTAGTATTAAAAAATATTTTTAAATCTTTGTTTTTTTCTTTCGTTATTTGCACTTTATTCAAGACTAATATGGTCATCCCAATGTTATTATTTGAACACTTTTTTGATGCTTTTTCTTTTAAAATTTCACTGACGGAATTCATCTTGAATATTTTTATAAAACACTATTTATTTACGCAATGTTACTAAATAAGTTTTTACGGGTTTTCACTACAAACACTAAACAATATTTCTAATAGTCCTAAATAAATATGATAATATACATAATATATAATCAAAATTTACTTTCACTTCTTTCTACCCGATATGCAAAAAACCCGAAATGCCCAAAAATATGAGCGATTAATCAATAAATCAATCTTTAAAACAGGAAGTAGGTACATCGCTCTCTCGTCAAAACCATGCCGAGACTGATAATGACAAACATGTCTTTGTTTATGATAAAGCAGATAAACCAAGGCTAAAACTATAACACGTGTTTATTATCTTATATTGTAGTCGAAATAAAAGGAAAATATGTCACATATTTCATTTTAAAGGGCCATTTTAGGTTATTCATGTTGTCGAATTTCATCTTATAAAATTTACTTATTTAAAAATAACCATTAGGATATACATTTTATACAACTACTCCCAGATATAGCTTAACTTAACTTTCCTAAGACACTATAGGGTAAAACTGATTTCATAACTCGTAAAAAAAACTTATACCGCTATGCCAACAAAAGCCAGACACAATAAGAGTATTGTTTCGCTAAAGAAGTATTGTGTAATTCTCGCACTTATAAGATGACACGTAAGCGTATTATTTGATGTCTCTTTCTGTCTTCTCATGCAGAATAACTATATGTATCCCGTTCCTTCTCATGAACTGCAAGTATACCCATTTCACGCGCGGCAATGTCCCAAGCCGTATTATGTTTTGAGACTGAAATTGCTGATAAAAATTTGACATATCACTGTTTGTATGGGATGGGATAGCTTTACCTACAGAAACTCGCGGTCAATACAAAAATTGACCGCGAGTTGATTTTTCAACTCGTATACTATTATTGATGCGCAAGTTGGCAGTTATTTTATTGTTTAAATATGGGGTGTTTATTTATGATGCTTTATATTTAACCTATTGTATTTTTATGTAGATTGATAAAATAGTTTTTTAATTTTTTTTTTTTTTTTTTTTTTATTTTTTATATTTTTAAATATGGGGTCCTCAAGTTTGGGAGGTCATTGACCCTATGACCTATAGGGGTAGCCGCCAATGTCTCTGAGCAAGTCATGATTTACAATGTGGAATTTCTAGCACTCGGATTCTTCTTTGACTAGACCTATTTGAGCTTCTAGCAAAAAAGCTTTGGTGCCTAAATACATAATTTAAACATTGTAATAAATATATTCGTCTAATATCCATTGATTTGCTTCCTGAAACAATTGGAGGGAGGGGGAGGTTCTCATGTCTGATACCCTGGACAGGCAATGAAGCGTAATACTGATCGTCCGTAATAAATGATTGAGATACACTGCGTTTAGTGAAAGGAAGGAAGAACAATTTTAATATAATTTGAAATGTATCATCATTCTATATCCGCTCCGTTTGTGGAGCATATGGATTCCCTGCCCACAATCCTAATATAGCGATCGGCGGCCAGTTCCTGTTCGTCCTCCCAAGTCAGGTCTACGTCCCGTAGTTCTGACACAGTCAGTAGACGGATTGTGAGCAGTGACGTCCAGGATGCCGAGAGCCACGCATTGAAATAGGCAAACTTATGGCCCAGCCAGCCTAACGACAGAAGATAAGAAAAGGTTGCCGAGTCCGTTACCTAAATAAGTATATATTGACAAATTTAAAGTAGACCCCGTAGTATAATGACTATGCATACTAATGTACTCACGACACGGATGTTTCGGGTTCGATTCCCGGTAAGAAGATAACAATCTAAAGTGGGTTTTTTCAAACCTGGGGATCGATTCTACTAAGGTTTAAGACATTTTAGCGATTCTGATAACTGTCACTGTCAAAAATCGAATCGGATTTTTGGCTTCAAAGTAGAGTAGAATCTTGGTAGAATCTCTCAAGGTCCACAAGACATAAAAGATCAACATTTTTGGAGAAGCCAATTCGTCGAATAAGTAAGTTTAGAGATAAACGATTTGACAGCGATTTGACAGTTCGGCGAGAAATTGGCGTCTAGTGACGTTTGGGTTTACTACCGTAATTGCACCGCTGCGCTGGGTAAGTTATTTGTGATGTTGGATGTTCTTTTCCTCTGATATTCAAATGGCTAAGATTCGTATGTGCACCCATATGATCCAACTCGATTCCTTTCTTTCGTTTTTTTTATCAGCACCTAGCGATGCATAGGGCACTGCATTGGTGGATATGTTTGTAATCTTAATACAATTAATTGGGCTTCCTGGCTTGTTAAGGAGTTTGATAGATTTATATTTAAATAATTATTATAATGCCTACCTTATAAGTTGATACACAGATGAAACCGCCATAAAATAGTTATTCTTAACACATATAATAATTACTATAGTTTTCACTGATAAAATACCATCAACAGTTTCATTACTATGTCTTAGGTTAGGTACTTCTTACACAACTAACTAGCACTCATAGTTTCACAAGACACGACTGTTCCACTGTTAACCGCGCGTATAATGATAATATTATAACTGTCTCTAGTTTATCATAGATTTATCAATGTACCTAGTTTACCTGCTTTTACTGGGACCTGTCGGTACTTTAACAACTCGGCCTTCTATGTAATAATAAATATTTTACTAAACAATATTGGATTTTTTAAAAGCCTGCAGCACCCTCCCAAATTCAGAGACAGTCGCGCGACTAAAATGGCGTCAAATTCAATCTTTTTTTTGGCACACTGACGACTTGAAGCAGGACCGGATTGGTTATATAAATATTTGTATTAGAGATGGAAAGACGACTATTCGGCCATATTTGTAGTCGGCTTTAGTTGGCAAAAAGTTCCGACTAGTCGGCTGTTTACTTTATTCGTATTTCTATGCTTAAAAAGAGGGTGATTGAAATGAAATCGTAACCTATATTAATAGTTTTTATTATAGATTTAGCTTTACAGTTTTTTAATTTAATCTAGGAATACTCTTCCTTGGGTACTGAATTAAGATTTTAAAAAACACGCCGACTTGTGCGTAAACAAAAACAACATAAGAAAAATACAAAGTAAACAAAAACCTGTTCCGACATGATCGCGCGTTAAATGCGAAAGACTCTAAAAACTCGAAAACTGTAAACGAAGTGCCACGAACATTGCCGATGCCCACACGAACTCCACCGAAAGCAATGATCGGCTTGGCCGACTAGTCGGCCTTTTTGCAACCGACTAGTCGGCCAGTCGCCAAAGTCATAGTCGGTTATCTCTTATTGATATCATAAATTATACATATGTCGATATATAGTATTTAATTATTTATTTGATTTTATTATTAGCAAAAAAAAAAATTAACAATAAAATCGATTAAACAGATTTTATAAAACTAATTACATTCCAACTTATTACTCCCCTTTCCACCAGACACACAGAGCTCGTCCGGGTTCTAATGTATGCTTGAATAATTACGAAATCCATTTCGCCAATTCAATAGGTTTTTTAAATTAAAAAAAATAAAAAAAATATAATATTATAAGTTGATACTCGATATATATATTTATTCTAATAAATAAATATTATATAAAAAAATATATATATATATACTAATTTAGGTATACTTTTATAATAAAATAAAAAATAAATAAATGAATATCCACCTTTGAGTTGGATACGCCATTTTCAACAGATGTCACTATTGAGAAATCGTTCAATAAAAGTGAAGCAACGTGTGATAATTCCTACTAATACATGTTCCGAAATTTCGTCATTGAATGGTTATCAGGCTGTGGGGCGGAATGAGAAATGTTGTAATACATCAATTGGGTATTTAACCCAGCCAATGACAGGTAACTTGCCCTGTTATCGCCTAGATAATCGAAATTCTTTCCAGAGTTTCTCTGTCTCTGTTGGGATATCAATAACTAATTAATAGTTGGTAACCAATACATGGATTTTATCGCTATTGCTTTTACTTTTTATCGATTCATTGAACCCATACAAATACACAATTTGTTTTTGATTCTATAATTTCTTTTATTTGCGAATTTTGGGTTTTCTATATGCAAATGATTTTTATTTGCGTAAAAGGGTTTCTTTATCCTTTCAACGTCAGTTTCTGGTGTTAACTTTGTGAAATCATCATTGTTTGTTAAATTGAACCATCAAATTTGTATATCCCCTAAGTTGGGTTCAATGCTCTTTCAAAAGTACAACCAATGCAAAATACTATTAATTTGATACTATTGACTTTTATTCTTGAGAATGATTTTAAATATACTACTTTAGTGGTTGGTACGTTGGTGGGCTGTGTCGGTTCGTTTACCAGTCAGCGAACGTCACTAATTGATACATATTTTTCGCATGTCTCACGCTCCGCAAGGATCACCTCGTAAGAATGATCCTCACTTATAAGGTCATGATAAATATCTATACTAAAGAGGATGTAAGGCGCACTGAAAGAAATTAGAAGTACTTACCATGTGTTTTGACTTTATTTGAAACTATAATGATTCATAAATAATAATACTTACACAGTTTAAATGTAAAATGCTACTTTTAAATTTCAGTCCATGAAAATGGCTAACTTGATAGCCCACTACGCCACGATGTGGTTTCTATTCTCACGCTGACTTTGTGCAAAATAATTTTTGCTGAGTAAAAAAAAAATAGTTCTAACGCCGCTCCTGTTGCCGCAGGGAATTCCCCGTAAGGAAACGCGCTATCTAATCGCTGATAAACATTCTCATGAGAAGTTGACGCATGCATTTTATTTTCATAATGCATAGCCATATTATTGTTGCATTGTTTTAATTCATTATTGTATGCATGAACAGATGTTCTACGGTTACAGACTCTCAAATATTGTCTCGAGTTACAAAAACGTTGCAAGATTTTCGGTTATAATTCTGTACCTATCGTTCCCCAGATTCAAACATATCCAAAGTTATTTATTTTAGATTTTACTTACTTATTTTTAATAAGATTTTTTAAGCATTTCACGTTTTATTTATTTTAAATTTTACTTATTTATTATTTAAAGTTTTAAGCAATTTACATTTTATTTATTTTAAATTTCACTTATTTATTTTAGATTAAAATTTTTAAAGCAATTTACATTTTATTTATTTTAATTAAATTATAAATATTGAATATGTTATACCAGAATGTGTTGATACCTAATTTTTATTATTTTTCTTATTAAATACAATATTCGAATTATGCAATGTAAAAAACCTTTGGGCGTGGATAATATTAAAATAAAATAAAAAATAAATAAAATAAAAATGAAGTCCACTTTATACGGGACAGAAAACTCAAGTTTCTTGTGCAGTCTGCAAACTGCCCCTATAAAACGAAAGCTGTATATTGAATGGCTGACGCGACGTTTGGCTGACCTGACAGTTAATTTTTTTAAAAAATATAAAACGTTTAAGTAGATTTTGGTATATTGTACGTTTTTAAAAACGTAAAATACAAATAATATACAGGGTTATTTTTTAGTCAGTTAACAAAAAAAAAACCCTGAATTCAGTATCGTTAATAGAAACCCATTTCAATAAAAAAACATGTACTTTTCATTTTTTACGATTTGTTATTTTTATTCCTATATTTTTTACAAATTATGTACATCCTATTCACAGCTGTTGTTCATGCGCGGCACATAAGGGTAAATGCGACAGGGGAGTGCGCGCGGGGGGGGTGCGCACGCCGCTCGCGTAGTACCGGGCGGACGGTGACCAAGTCTTTACTATTTCTGAGGAATTATTTGGGTGCACTTTTCTTTTTTTTTATTTGAGAAAGGACATGTTTTTTTATTGAAATGGGTTATATTAACGATACTGAATTCAGGGTTTTTTTTTGTTAACTGACTAAAAAATAACCCTGTATATTAGCTATATTATCAATTTTCTGCGTGCAAACATATGATAGTAACTTACAATCGCGCTGTGTACTTTAGCGTGTCTTTTGACAGACTGTACAGTTTTCTGAAACAGAAACTGTAGTGTTGTCCCGTATAAAGTGGGCTTAAGTATGTACATCTACCTATTTGTGACGGTAATATATGACAGTAATTGGTCAAATCTCTTTGATAATATACCGATTACCGTCATATACACGTCACAACTACAATGTAGATATAATATGTTGGTAATCTGGTAATTCAACTTCGTACTCAATTTTCTCGAAAACTATGAGGCAAATCAAAAAATTTTACTCAACAAAATCGACTCCAAATATTATGTAGATTCACTGGTTTTCCGCTTGTACATCGAGTTTTGTTACACCATGTATACGGCCTAAGTATAATATGGTGCGTGTGACGTGTGACCACTTGAGGCATATAGAAACAAAGGCGGAAGTGTCCACTTGCAGTCGAAAATAAGTTAAATATGCAGTTTTGTTTGGAAAGTTATGTATTTTCTCCATAGAATATTTGTTTGTCAAAAAAACGGCATTTTTTTAAAATATTTTTTTTTTTTATTTTTTTTTATTTATTTCAAAAGAAAATTTTTGTTTACATGGATATACATTTAAACACATATATGTACAATAAAAAAAAATATATATATATATAAACAAAAATCCCACCAAGGCATAGCCTGTTTGTGGGTATACTGTGAAAGTCATACAGTGTGCACGTGGCAAAAGAGAAAGATAAAGTTAAAAAAAGAAATGGAAAAATAGCAGATAATATAAACAAGATAGTCAAAAAAAGAATGAACACAAGATATTGGTATCTTTATACCGAAAGAAGAAGAGGGGAAATAATTATAATCTATAAAATAAAAAAAATAAAATAAAAAAAATGACGTAGATTATGTTATAGTTATAGTCTTTAAAGTAAGAATGATTCTACCTTTACACTATGTATCCAACTTTGGGTTTATTTTTTTTAAAAGATGAAAAATTTGGAAAATCTGACAATGCCATTTTATTGTCAGTTAAAAAAAGAATTAATTAAACTGGGGGCAATAAAATGTGCATGTCTCTGAGCAAGTCGTGATTTACAATATGGAATTTCTAGCACTCGGATTCTTCTTTGACTTCGCATTAATTCGTTTAATTTTAGATTTAAAGTTTGGTTGTTGAAACAAAAACGGCAGTGTCCAATACAAAAACGGCAGAATGGCAGAACTAAACAAAAGTTTTTTCGCGATTGCCAACAATTTAAGAAAGTGGACACTTTCGCCTTTGTTTCTATATGCCTCACTTTTACTAGAAGCTGGTAGATCCCCAACCAATCAGAGCTCTAATTGGTTGTATCAAGTATTGTCACAACGGTTGCTATAGGGACATATCGAAATCAAGTGTAAAATATTTAGCATCGTTAAGATAGGTAACATTAAGTGCTTCTCTACAGTTTCAAATGCCCTAAAATATGTTGTTCTCACCACAATAAAGAAATCAAGCCACCTTAGTTAAGGTCTCCCGATATTCCTGGTACCTACACATTGGTTTATAGTTGTCTTGCGACATGGCCTGCCCAGCGGACTCCCCCTATCTCTGTGTGCTGTGTGATGGTAGGTTCCTGTAAGGATTGTGAAGCTAATAATATTTAAATCAAACCAGATTTTGGTACATATTTTATTTTGTGCAGTACAAATCGTGACAATTTTTTCGCCATTATCAAACTTGATCTTTGAATAATCATGAAATTATCAGTTTGATAAATGCTCTAACAAGGCGTACAAATAAAAAAAAGAACTAAAATCTAGTTTAATTTCAATATTTACAATATGGAGTTCAATCAGTAGATTGTAAAGGTCTTCACTCACACACTCACTCACCCATCCTTACACTTACAAAAGACCTTAACTAACTAACTAACCATCACGCCATTTCCCCATAGGGGTAGGCAGAGAGGATAGAATGCCACACCACTCTGTCCTGACAGACTTCCTTTGCTTCCTCTACATTAATACATCTTCTCATGCACATACGCCGATTATTGCACATACAATAGACCTTTATCATTGTAATTTGTTTATTATGTCATATTGTAACTGTATGTGTCCAAAACCCAAAAAAAAAATAAATAATATTCCAGCTAGTTCTAGAACACTACTCGCTTTGTTTATATTTGCATTCTTTCTAATCAAAAAGTCAGAAATCTTAATTATAATCATTATTATGACTGACAAATAAAAAAATTCCAAACTATGTAAAGTTTTGGTAAAGTTATTCTCTTGTGAAAGTGACTTGAAATTGAGATGATAATTTTTGTTCTTATAAGCTAACTAAATTAAAGTAAAAACACAGAGTTAACATTCATAATATACTTTAATGAATCACAGAATCAGGTTACACAATTTGTTAATACTAAACATATTTTAATAATTATATTATTTAATACTTATATGTATAATACTAATTTGACAAGAAAAATATGTTTTCAAAAACAAAAATTAATTAAGAGTTGCGCTGGAATGCCTTATTATATATATTTTTAGAATAATACTATTTAAAAAATATAATATCTAGATAAACAGCATGTTGGTAAAAAAAAATAAGTAAAATTATTATAAAAATGTAGTTTTACTAAAATTTTCCAATTCCTGCTCTAGAATTGTTTTTTTATATGGCAATAACAAACGCAAGTTGTTTTAAAAATCATAATTGAAATATGTACAAATATAAAATTGCTTAGATCAAAAAAAAATGCTTTTTTGTACAGGGTGGATCAGAATATAATAAATATGAAAAGTTAAAAAATATTACTTTTGAGTGATGATAGTTTTTGAATCCGTACATCTAATAAACAACTAAATCTAAATATGTATTTTCATAAGAAAATAATCAAATATTTTTGTTTTAAAAAGCATTCAGTTTTATGTGATGGACACAATTATTAATAAATGTTATTTTTTTATTTGAAAAAAAAAATTTATAGCGAAATGATAGTAATTTTTAAAAATCATTCCACATTGCTCCTTAACTGATTATAAAAATTGCTTAGAGAAAATGCATTATAAAATTTAATGGTAATTGTTATTCACACACAGATTTAATAACAATAATTATATCAATATTCAACATAAGTATTATTTTATTTTATCCCCTATATTCTTTTTCAATCACAATGTTTACAAGAAACATACAAAATAAACTTGAGTATTGTGTGAATACAAATGGCACAATTATACACCCTCATTGTTTCTCTTTTTCTACATAGTAAATTTCTACATATTATGTAGTACATTTCTACAACAACAAAAAAAAACTCATTCGATCTGGTCATCCTTTTTTATTTTTACCCCTCTAAATTAATCTATTTTCTAAGGCTTCTAGGTCAGTGAAAAAATTGTCGACTCTAACTCTGACTCGAAATGTGTCCTGATTTCTAATCCATACACAATTTTTGACTAGGCATTTCAATTAATTTTTTTTTTCATTAATATTTTTGAGAAGGAATTAAAAGTCGGCCGGTTTTACTGACTCCTTTACATTATTCCAAAACTAATACAATTATATTAAGAATTCAACATTTTTACAATAGGTAAAATAATAATATTATGACGAATAAAAAATTTAACATTTTGTGCATTAAGATTATTTTTTTAACCAAACTAATCATAACGATAACGGTTAATAATTTAACAAATAGAATTAGTACTGTTTTTATGATTAAAATATAAGTTTTGTACATTTATTATCACACAGCCAATACATAAATTTTCTAGAATACTTAAAAGAGGTCTCCATTCTCGCAAAGTTGGCTGAAGTTACCAAAGTAAAGAGTGTGGTAGGTCACTTCATACTTCGGTCAACTTTCCCAATCACTTCAGTGAGAAATTTCACGAGTGTTGAATTTACAAAATAATGTTACATTAATTTGGTCCAAGTCTCAAGTTAAAGACACAAATCGACCGCTCCAAGGAAGACGGCCCTAACTCCGAACTCAAAGTTTTTGACTTGCTTCCATTTCTGAAGAAAATACTAATTCAGTTAGAAAATTAATGAAAATATAAATATATATACAACTTACTTATTAAGTTTTACATTAGTATTTAATGCTGACCAAAAGATATGGAAAAATAAACATTGAAATTTACTTTAAAACAAATCTGTTAATTTGACTTACTGCTGTCAAATATATATTAAGACTAGATTCAATTTTATACATATTTTGGCTCTACTTTATCTAACAAACATTTTACACAGAAGAATTGACCAATATAAAAATTGTAGAGAATTTTAATAAACTATTTAGATTCAGCACCTATAACTGAGTTGGTTCCTAATTTATATAATATGCATATCGACGGTGGAAAGGAAAATGTCACTAGCGTTTATCATTTAGATGCGTTTAATGACTGAAAGGAACGCTGCATTATATGGAAATGGTCCAAACTCTCTTCAGTTTGCCCCAAACAAACTCAAGGAAATGATCCAAAAATCCACATCTGGGCTCGTAGAGAATAGCTTGGGGAGTATTTGAAGAAGACGCAGATTATTTCTTAAGAGAGGGGGATCTTTATTTTTACTCTACACAGAATAATCAATAAGTCAATGCTATCATTTTGCCGTGTTAATTATATTCTAGTTTACCATTTTCATTATTTTAATTGAATTGAAAGGTCCGACCGATTAGCGGCGCGACCTGGGGATTGAGAAGTGCGGCTGTCAGGACGATATTTAGAGCGACCTATGTTGCTCAACTGACCTATGCGTCGCGCGTGTGGGTCCACGCAGGAAATGTACCGAGAACCTACAAGAGCCTTCAGGAATGTGTCAAGCGCGGCTCTACCTGTCCTCGCTGGGGAACTCCCGGCAGACTCGGAGGTGGCGCAGTCTGTGGCGGCTAGGAGACTAAAAACGGGAGAACAGGTAGCACACTTTGGGCTAACCTTATATATGAGACCTGGCGACTCTCTCGGTGAGCTGAAAATACAAACATTGGCTGGTCTTACACCTGCCGCGATCTTTATCAACGATCTTCACAGGCCCTTTAGGGCCAAAAAGTTACTCGGGAACAGTAATTAGCGAGCCAAATGTTTAAAAAGAGGACCGACATCGACACCTCCTAACGATTTCTGCGTTTGATACCAGCTGTCAAATTTTAACCTACATAAAATAAATAATATTGAATGTTTTCATCTTTCTCTCGTTTTATTGATACTGTGGCAACAAATAGTGCCATCTGTAAGCAGCCAAAAAACGAACTTAAGTTTCGTCACGACGTCGTGGCCTCAAGTACGTGTTAATTACTATTTAACTTCATAATTTGCCAATGTCTTACTTGTACTTAATAATATAATTTAATTAGTTCTTTGTGTTGTTTATTTTATCATTGTGTAATAAAAAATGCAAGTAAAGCTTCTGAATTAGCCTGCACACAATACAAATAGCTTTAGTCGCCAACTGTGACTAAGTGTGAGGACTCGGGCTTCACATTGGCGGTCTTTTAAATTCATTGCATTCCAAAAAATATGTTTTGTATGGTCTTTGTGCTCTCAATGAAAAGTTTTGTTTTTGTTAATTGTATTCTTTTAACAATCCAATGCAAATCCCCTCATCCAAAGTGTACATTTCAATTTACCTGCCACGTAGTATTAATAAAATAAAATAATATAAAACACTGCATTGCTGCAAGCAGCAAGTGGTACATATAATATAAGTTGCGCTGGTAATTTTTATTAAATAACATTTTTAAAACAGTTTAGCAGAAGAATAAAACTATGTTTTATAAGGATGTTGCGTTTCAACACTGGACGAGAATTGAATATCTGCTGCCATTCAACAAGTGATACTCTTATCACATAACAGAAATAACAGTGGCACAGAATATTCTAAACAGAATAACAAGCGGTTCTCCCAGCGATACACTTAACACCAGACATGTTAATAGGTAATACAAGAGTTACTAGGTGGCAATACAATACATATTACCAGATCAGAGGGCTCTCCAAGTGATGCCGGCCGGCGTATTTCTTCTCCCGGGAGCGGTACTCGTCCGTCGAGCCGCTGGGGAGGGCATCGTGCGTGGATATCAACTGGCCTGGGAGGAAAACGTAATTATTATCAATAGGGGCAGCTAAGAGCCAACATTTCTTTTTTACAATTATGATGTGGAAAAAAAACCCTATGTATGTATATGTGCCCTAATGTCGAAATTAGAGCAGAATGCAAGGCTGAGATAAGCATTATTGACAAAATTAAGAAAGATCCTTTATGATGCTGGGTCAAGTGGAGCGAATGAAATGTTGGAAAGAACGGCTGAGGGATTTACGATGCGAGTGCGTCTGGTTGTAGAAGTCGAGAAGACCGAGAGAAAGACATGGCATGATCAAGTACAACAAATACTTTAAAGTGGTCGTCATCAATAGGCATCTATGTCATCGCTATACATCTACGTCACACACTTCGTGTATTGGCCTAAGTGCTGGTCTTCAGACAGTGGAATTTGATAATAAGAGATGTTATGAAATTGTGGCGGAAGAAATACGTCACGCGTGCGACGCGGGACGAAGCTAAATCTACCGAACTCTGCCGAACGCTACCGAACAACGAGGAGAACCATTTTTACCTTCATCGCGATATTTATATATGCATGTTCCACGTTACTTTTGTACGAATTTCTTGCCGCCAAATTGCGTGCCAATCTAAATTCATTTCGTACTTTTCTATTTTTATAACTCCTGTCAATCTTAGTTAAGTTTTCATTGTATTTCGCGAGTGTAGTGTATTGCCTCACCGCTGGTCCCCCGCAGGCGCTCCCTGAGGCGCTGGGCGTCCTGCTGGGCACGCCGCAGCTGCGCGGCCAGCTCCGCCTCGCGGCTGGCCAGCTGGCCGCGGATGCGAGCGCCGCGCGTCCACGCCGGCCGCGGCCGCCCTCGCGGCGCCCTCGTCAACACCTTGAGCACCAGCCGCCCCTTCTCCTCCGCAGCCTGCCGCAGCGCAGACTCGCCCCCATTCAGCTCTTTCTTCTGCTTTCTCCACCATGTCCTGAAATGAGATGAAAATGTCAAATATTAGTTAAAAGAAACTACGGAAATGCTGCGGTTGGGCGGGAGGCTGTTGTAAACTATCTACGAATGGGGTAGAATATACTCTATAATCCCTATCACTGTAAATTTGGGCTAGCTCCTTGAGCAGGTTGGGGTGAATGTGTTTATGACAATCTTAGTGCCGAGACAATGACAGGGGAAATGAAAGCATTTGGTCGTGTATTTGTACCCTTCTCTTCTTCCGCTTTTTTCTGTTAAAACTGAATCTCTTAAATTTCGCAGATTAGCTTTTAAAAATCGGTAGAGTTGTGCTGGACTGAAAAAAGACTCAATAGTCTTTAAAACAGTCTAGGAAAAGGGTGGGACTATGGCAACCCCATATCTCGATAACCGGAAACTAAGAACTGAACGTTGGCGCCGGTAGGCGCCTAGCTAGAGACTTCACTTTCCCTTGGGCTCCTGCTGCCGCCAGCCGCTTCCGACACACTCCAGAACATCTCGTGGATCAATTTCTCAATCATTGCTTTAAATATAATGTGTACATATTTTAAGTTACCTTTGTTAAATAAATAACAACCTGCATACGTAAGTAACATCTTTTTATTTAATGCAATACTTAACTCATTCAATAAAGTTGACGAGATGGTATTTTACCATCCAAATACCATCTCGCCACAGGACTTTCATTGAAGTTAAAAGAAACTGTAGTGCCATGTTCTCGTTGACCTGACTTGGGAGCTTGGCTTGGAGGCAGATTGTGGAATCCATATGGCATAATCCATTGGAAGCAAATATGGAATGATGATGATGTAGTGGCATATTACACTGTACTGTGTATTACTTTATGGCTGAGAATGGAGAAGGCCGAAGAGTGTTGGACATTTTGTGTCCTATTTTTGTTTATTTTATTTGTTTTCTTCACTATATTTATATCGCATCTTCGGCAGGACACAATTGCACATTTTTTAATTTTTCATTAGACATTTTAAGAGACTTCATTTGATATATTTTTAGGAACTTCATTTGCTGAGATAGTAAAAATCACTAGCTAAAGTCTTTAAAATTTATAAGATACTCATAATATAATCAGATAAAGGGATGTTTTTAAAATTCATTGGCATAATTTTTAACAATTGTTGTTAACCCTTGTCCTGCCGAAGGTGCGATATATGATACCACCTCTTGTGTTAATTTATGTCTGAGAGTCGTGGCATCATAACTAGGGCCCGAAATATCAGTTTTGAGAATTGGTGTCTGAAGAATACTAGATCTGCGGCGGTTCAACTTTGTAAGGAACAAGAGGTAATCTCCGGCGAAGGCAACTTACGTTAAGGAAGAAGTTGTTCTGCTGCAGAGTGTAGTTCCTCTCCTTGAGCTTGTCCCCGTTGGCGGGCTACCTCCTTGTGGTGGAGGACCAGGCCCCACGTGGCGTTGGCCAGCTTCAGGATACTCCCGTACACGTTCTCGGGGTTCAGGTCTTCGTACTGGTTGAATAGGTACTTGACTCCCAGCACTGATAACTCCTGGAAGTGAACAAAACTTGTTTAGAAGATACTACTATTTACCCCTTAGCCTGGACCATACAAATAATTAAAAAGAACACAAAAATCAAGAGTGATTTTTTGCAAGCCCTGAAAGGCTGATTTTATTCCCGACTATTACTGAGAATCTTCATATATATACATGCTTTCATCGAAAAGTCTCAAAGGATTGTGACACTTTTATATAAAAACTCTGTTTGCTGCCAGTTAGTCAAGTCAAGACCTCTGCGAAATAGTGTACCTACCTGTCTATACTAATGAATACTAGCTTGTCTACCTACCTCTTATTGAAAATAATTTTAATTCAAAATGTAAATTGTATGAAAATTTAGGTTCCGGAAAGTGATTCATGGATTGACTCAAATTTTTTACAGAACATTACATTTCAGCAGAAGAGTGTTTCTATATACTTTTTATTCGGAAGTTCCAACGAAAACGGAACATTCTATGCGTTTTTGTTTGTTATAGTTAAAAAAGTACTCAATGACAGTACAGCGCCGCCATTTTATCAATTTTAGCCAACACTACAAAACTTTATACAATTAGGAATAAAAAGAAATTAATCGAATTATATCTGACAAATTAAATTATTATTTCTAATATAAACCTGTTTTCTTTCTTTCCTGATATTCTACAGCAAAGTCACAGCAACGCACATTAAGATGTTAAATTAAGCAATGTATATTCTTGGTAAATGTATAGTTGCTAGACTATTTTTCTTTATTCCCCTAATAATTAATATCAGGCAAAGCCACAGCGATGCGTGCATGGCCGGGTTCAGCTAGTATTAAATAAAATTGAAAAAATTTCCAGAATACTGACTTGTTCTATGGACTTCAAGTATTTTGGTAGGTTCTCTTCATTACACGGCTCGAATGTTGTACACCTCTTGGATTTGGAGTGGAGTATCAGCTCCCGTATATCCTGATCCAGAGAATCCATATCATCGATAATCGACATCCTGCTAGATATTCTGAAATTTATCCTTCAATTTAAAAAAAAAACAAATGAAAATGTTTGTGTAATCAGTTGACTTATTATAAATAAACTTGGTGATAAAAAATAATAAAAGAAATTCACTAAAGTAGTACTTGTATTTATGAGAATCTCCGACTCCAAAATATGATGATTAGATTCACCAGTTTTTCAAGGGTTGTACTACGAGTTAACCTACAACAAAAATAACTAATTTACAACACATGAAAATAATTCATCTATTATTTGGTAATGTAACAATCAGTGGACGCGTGGTGTTAGTTTTTTTCAATTAGAAATAGATTTTAGTTGGATGGATCAATTTTATATTTTAAGTTATGCCCAGCCCCAAGTGATGGATGCCCTTTGAAAATGTTTTAAAAAAAAATTAACGCCTTTTTTTAATGGCTCTTATTGATGCCAAATCATACCTCGCCCTGTCTTGTACTCCAATATTAAACTGTAAAAACAAAAAAACACTGTTAACATCAGAAAACGTAAGTCGCTACCCGAGTCCATCATTTTATAAATCCTGCGTGCATGCGTTTGATATTCGGAATTAGATTACAGGAAAAAAAAAGTTAATTATACGAACCAATGGCTGCAAAATATTAAATAAGTTCATATTATGTAATAACAATTCCTATAACCTTTCAAAAATAAATTATCCAATTCAGTGATAGCACTGCCAAGCATCTGTAAGATGATGGTCGAGGGGGATCAGGATGCGAACGAACGGAATTTATAATTGACAAAGGACAGATTGACCAATGTACTAGGTTGGCCACAAAATAAATAACACTTTGGATCCCCGCTTTAAATTGCATGTGATTTTGTAAACGATTTAATATATAAACACTTAACACGGTAAATTTTGAAGATAAGCAAAACGGCGGGACTGAAATCTTTTGTTTACCCAACTTTGTTTACCTTCAAAATCGAGATAGACGGAGAAGTGAAAGTGAAAAGACATTCATCGACAATTAGTAGATCATTCGAAAAAGGAATGACGAGATGACAATGTTGCCAGCCTAGTTTAAACCCTTTTCCCGCCCGTCGATCGACCACGACGGAGATTGTAGTCCACCACACAGTGTAAATAATAGCATTTTAATTACATATTAATAATAAGTTAAGTAACCTTAAGCTATGTATTTTTTTGAAGACTTTCAAATATTTATTTAGATAAATAATTAAAAAATAAATAATCTCGTTATTTCTTGCAGTAACAGCATTTCTATAACATAGTCTTTTTTTTTTTTATTTAAAAATTTTGGTGTAATGATTTTGTTTCCTTTCTTGTCAGATTTAAGCTTTTTTGATTGATTTTTATTTATAAACCTAAAATAATATTTAGAGCAAAATTATTAGTTTTTGGTACGTGGAGGATCTCGATTGCGGCGTTCTCTTGAGCGCGATATGTTTCTTACACACCGTCACGAATAGGCATAAAAATAATATAAGCGCTAAGGACAACGCTATTTAATGATTATAGGATGGGAGGAGGTTTGAATGTGTGATTACTCGTACAACATGTGTATTTTGACTGTGGTGAACTGACGTTAGCGCTGGGGCAAGCCAAAATTATCATAATGCAAGAAAAATATCTAGGTACTTCAAAGCAGGTAATAATTGATCTTTGACTAACCTGAAATATGTTCTTGAATTCCTCGGAGTGGTCATGGTCTCAGATGGAGCGAATGATGTAGCGGGCGCTCTGGCGCAGAAGAGCGCTGTTCGGCGCATTGATGTGTTTACTAGCTCTGGTTGGTTGGTAGCTGGAGGCTGGGTGATCGACAGTTAGATAGATTTGGGTGCAGATATGTGGCGATCAATATATGATTTGGTGATTTATTGCGGAAAATTTCGTGGAGTCAAATTAATGCACCAGGTGCCTTTTGACATTTATATATTTCTGTAAATGAAAAAAACAGTAGCCCAGCAATTTTATAATTTAATAGCAATAAATTTCACCTGATTGTAAATTTTACTCCTGCCGTCACGAATTCTGCTGCAACCGGGTTATTACAGTGTCCTCAAATTTACGATATTATAAATGTTAAAAAATGCACAATTGATATTATACTTAAATTTATTGTTATTAATTTAATTTTTTAAATGTAAAAAATTTCCGAAACCTTCAGATCAACGCCATATTCACCTAATAAGAGTTCAGAGTTAACTACAAAGGGTAGACTATGCTACTATTAAAACAAAAGGAGGGAGGTTACTTTGGTTCCCTGTTTTATAATTATAGTTTTTATAATATTCTTATGTGGAATAACTTAGTATATTTTTGGATAAAAGTACCTACTTATTTTTCATGGTTACGTAAATTATTAATTGCACATTTATGGTTTTTTAGACACCTTTTCTATTTAAAATAAATCTGAAATTATGTACCACTGTATATATGTGGACGAAAATAACTGTACAGTTTACTTGGTGCACGTTTGCAAACTGTCCTGTATAAAAACAGGATAATTCTGTACGGGATTATTGAAGAGATGGTCGGCCTAATGGACTCGTTTGGACAGAACGTTGCAATTATTTTTGTTGTTATGTAATATGTTCGTGTATGATTGGTATATTGTTTGCTTTTAAATTGTGATAAAAAAATAATTTATATTTACATTTAGCTGTACATTCGTTTTAGCGTCTTATATAATGTTTTTATCACCAATTTCCTGTGATGACAAACATACTTATAGGTAATAATGTTAACTATTTAAAAAACATATTTAAATAACATATGTTACTTCAGAAATATAACTATTTCTTTTGTATTCTTTTTGTCTTGTTGTCTTTTGTCATAGACTGTTTATGTATCAGTTTTCTGTACTAAGAATCTTGCACACGAAAATCGGTGGGGTGGGTGGGTATACGATTTTACACGGTTCTGTGTTATAGGGACGCTTAATAGCAAATTAAGTGATTAATCAAATATAAATCAGAGCCATCGCGGATTTAAATTTCCACAAGTGCAAATCTTATTATAATCTTATTCCACAAATCCAATTCAAAGCGAAGTCTATAAAAAGGAAAACTTGATTCAAAATGGCGTATTGTGAGCTTTAAGCTATCTCGTGTGGCACTTTACAGTAGGATAGACAAAATTTAGGATAATAATATCAAAGTTTTCATTATTTTTGAGAAGTTAAATAAGTTTTAATTAAATATGGCGCTTGCCGGGCCGTCATTTCAACATCTTACGATGGAGAGGTGGCGCGATGCGTCTAACATGACTGTGGTGGATAAGGTGCCACCAGAAATGTTGCATCTTATAGATCCACATTGGTTTGTTAAATTAATAATTATTACTTATAAGATAATTCCCTTGTTTCCTTTATTATTACACCTGATGGTGCATAGGGCACTGCATCCTTACACCAGTAATGAAGTGCCTTTCCTTAATTCTTTTCCTTCTAGCCGCACCTATTGATGCGTAGGTATGACACAGCATTAATACGTGCATCAAATAATAAGCACACTGCATTGTTTCACCAATGATGACGTGTTCTTCCTTTTCCTCTGTCCGCACCCAATTGTGCATAGGGCATCATCATCATCATCATACCTTATCCGCTCCCTATGTGGAGCATATGGAATCCACGAACTGCCTCCAGGCGAAGCGGTCGGCCTCCAGCTCCCGTGCATCCTCCCAAGTCAAGTCCACGTCCCGCAGCTCTGACGCAAACTGCCGACGAATTGTCAACAGTGGACGACCAGGACGCCCGCCGAGAGCCTGATGCCTTGTAAAACAGGCAAGCATGGATAAGGCTCTCGGGAGGCATACGTAGCCTTCGCCGGATGACAGTAGATACCAAGGGTTGCTGTGTCCGTTGCCTCACCTCTGTGTTCCTTACAAAGTCAAACCACCGGTAATGCGGAACGACGTAGAAGAGTTCAATATATATCAGTATATCAGTTCCGAAAAGTTGTCATATATATGGTTATCAGATGATGGGCGGAATGGAAAATGTTGTAGTACATCAAGTGGCCACTTAACCCAGCCAATGACAGGTCATAAGCCCTGTAAACGCCTAGATAACCCACATTCGCTTCCAGAGTTTACCTGTCTCTGTTGGGATATCAATAACATCTGATATCAGCCCAGCAGCCTAGTTATTTGTCTTCAAGTATTTTGTATACATTAAAAAATGTTGTTAAAAAAAATATTTATGAAATTAAATTAATATAATTGCTAGGAGGCGGAAATACGCAGCAAAAATTATTATCACGGTGTGAATCTTCGAACAAGAATTCACTAGAAGCGGCGTTTCCATACAAATTTTCTAAAAATATTCGTTTCCTAATTAATTTAATCGGTTAATTTCACACCACTTATTATCGAATTCCACTCTCAAAGACTCCAGCACTCAGTGTACGAAACCTGTGACGTAGATGTCTAGTGATGAAGTAGATGCCTATTGATGACGTAGTGGATAACTAGTGGATTTTAAAGTATGGAATTTCATTTCTCTGAAATTGTTGTTCGATGGTGTGGATAAAGAAATTCCACTGAATCGGTTTGTGTGATGTATTGGTATGGGGGCTTAAAGTAATACACGGTGTGACAATTATGACGGGTTTAATATAATATTGGTTTAACTGACTATGCTCCTCAGAGCTCTAACTGGGAATGCAGGCACACAGCAGACATACTCCATACACGCACACGTTCGTACATCTTCTGTCGCCCGCACACACATATCTCACAGTTTGTAAATACTATTTTCAGGTTCCAGTTTCCTCCCCTAAATCCGATGTGGCACGGAATCCTGGGATTTGTAATGGTGGTACTTTGAATGCTGTTGAGATGCGATCTCTCAGGCGAACGTGTGGAAAAAACCATGTATGATAGTCGAAATTAGAGCAGAATGCAAGGCTGAGATAAGCATTATCGTCAAAATTAAGAAAGGTCTTTTACGATGCGATGGTTCGGTCGTGTGGAGCGAATGAATGATGGAAGAACGGCTAAAAGGATTTACGACGCGAGTGTGTCTGGTTTTAGAAGTCGAGGAAGGCCGAGAAAGACATGGCATGATCAAGTACAACACTTGAAAGTGGACATGTGAAAAGTCGGAATAATCGGCGTATGTGCATGAGAAGATGTATGAATGTAGAGGAAGCAAAGGAAGTATGTCAGGACCGAGTGGTATGGCGTTCTATCCTCTCTGTCTACTCCTACGGGGAAATGGCGTGATGGTTAGTTAGTTAGTTAGTTGGTTAGATAGTTAGTTAGTTAGTTAGTTCAGTGGCGGATCGTAACAGATTTTAGTTTTTCTTAATTTTTATTTGATGTTCTATGCATTTATCTATTAATAGGATGTTTAGGGATGTTTAACCAATATTTTTTCAATGGTATCATTACTGGTGAATTTGATAATTCTAATTTTTTTTTACAATTTGCGTAAATTTTCACGGGTCGGGATTAAAATTAATTAATACACGGTGTAACAAAACTCGTAGTACAACCCGAAAACTGATGAATTTACATTATATTTGGAGTCGAATGTGTAATATGCCTTTTTAATCTGAACTTTAAAAAAATAAATTATCTACCTACCTCAGATTAAGTAAAATTGCACAAATTCTTATTAAAACGCGGTTTTTTATTTAGTTTTATTTACGGATATAGTATAATTTGACTAAATAAATTATATTTGAAAACAATTTGCAACTTCGTATTCGATTTTCTCGAAAACTATGGGTCAAATAAAAAAATGTTATTCTACAAAATCGACTCCAAATATGATTTTGATTCACTGGTTTCCCGCTTGTACATCGAGTTTTGTTACACGGTGCACAGCTTGCGCTGTTTCCCATACCCGCACCGCAGACGCTCCTCCACTCTGCCCGCGGTGCCTCTGAGAGATCGCAAACATCTCAAACGCCGAAACGTAGCCGCATCTCTCCGGCGTCTTGCCTTATTTAAATTTTCAAAATCGGACGACATCCTGCGCCCCAAGATTACGATCGAACCCGACCATCCTCACTCGCGAAAAATCAAAATTCGGCCGCCATCTTGGATACAAACATACAAACAGACGGATTTAGTGCGTTTAATATATCAGAAAACTTCGCCTGGGTGTAGAGATACCTAATATTCTGTTTTGTTGCAGTCTCTGCGCACTCCATCCAACCTGCTGGTCGTAAACTTGGCGTTCTCGGACTTCCTGATGATGGTGGTCATGTCCCCTCCCATGGTGTTTAATTGCTACTACGAAACTTGGGTCTTGGGTAAGAGAAACTACATAATGTATTTATCTGTATCACAATATTTTTCATACTTTTTACTGACAAATTCAAAGTAAGGGGTATTTTCAAAATTATACTCCACATTTATTGACAGCTCAAAGGCTAAAAAAAATACAACAATAATAATAATATTATTAATAAAAAGATCTCACAAATCCCACGTATATTATCGTATAAAACACTTACAATAATATTTTTGCAATAAACTCCGATGTAAATTATTGTATGTCATTCATACGACATAATTTTTTTTTTTCTTTTCCGATGTATAATATGGTATGTGATTTCGAGTTTTTGCTAATGGTTTATAAAACAGAGTGCAAAAATATAAATTTGAGCAAAATTTGGATAAAATATATCCATAATTAGAGGTGTACCGAACGAAAATATCTTCAAATGCTCCTCCTGTAAAATCGTATTTTCTGGGTTACGATATTATACGTAGGAGGCGTCGATATGTAGATACTTAGATATTTACTTCAAACTATTTTCTAGGGAAATTCCGTGACGTTTTTTTAAAAATAAGAATTAAATGGGTAAAAATAACGCCAAAAGCGAACTGTTTTGTATTTTTTTAATTATCAGGATTTAGGCGGACAACTGCCTCGTACTCGTAGCATAGTGCATGAGGTCGCGGATTCGATTCCCGTAAGGGATCAACATGGAATATTAATTTACATGTGATTTTCATATTGATATTTCATGTTTGATTCCTTGGCCTGGCACTGAAGTGTAAGACTGGTCATCCTACTTTCATATAATAATATAATCAAGATACACTGCACTTGGTGTGCCAATGCAGTGCCCTATGCACCAGGAATGAAGTAGTAATAGTAATAGCAGTTTACCCTGCATGGTGCGATATATTTTTTCATACTCATGCCTAAAAAAATTTATACATTTTGGTAATACGCAGTTTGTTGTCACATCCATGATGTCTATGCAATAATGTTAACACAAATGCTATGCAGATTGCATCACCAGGCGTATTTTATACGCAATAGCACTTCGAACTTCTAATGAATAAGTCTAAAGACTCCAGCACTTAGGCCAATACACGAAACGTGTGATGCAGATGTCTTGTGATGACATATTATATGCTTATTGATGACGTGGGGAGCGAGGTCGTGGGTAACTAGACACCTCAGACACGGTACTATTTGTCAAGTAAGCAATTCTCGGAAATTCTTGTTCGAAGAAATAACGGGCCAGCTAGTATGGGTATATCACTAACTCTCCTATATTTGCACCCAATGGTGCATAGGGCACTGCGTTGATACACAAGTGCAGAAAATCTTGAAGGCAAGAACGATCAGTCTTACGCTTCAGCGCCAGTTTACATACGAAATATTTTTATGTCAAAACACATTCAAATTTATATTTCCTTTTGATCTCCATAGGGAATTGAACCCGCGACCTCATGCATGGCAGCTCGGACATCAAAGACTCAGAATTTTTCATTTTTGTCTCTAAATAGAATGAATTTGCAGGTCCCCTAATGTGCCAGATATATGCCATGTGTGGGTCGCTGTTTGGCTGCGCGTCCATATGGACCATGACGTGTATCGCCCTGGATCGGTACAACGTCATCGTCAAGGTAAATATTTTAATAATTGTGTAAATATTTTAATAAATTTCGTGCGTGACTGGTATAGTACGCGCCAATCTTAAATGCAGATCATGAAAATCGTGCGTATATTTCACAATTTTCGCGCAGGTACAGTCAAACGTTTCTGCCCTTAAGCCGGAATTATATTAGAGCCACGCTGCGTGTCGCAACGCGCGGGTTTGGAATCGATTTCATACATTATTTATAGTGTGAAAATGATTATATTAGACATGTCCTGCGTGTCGCCGACCGATCGACCGATCGGCGTGGGATCGGTGGTGGGGGAAGCGTGGCGACACGCGGCGTGGCTCTAATATAATTCCGGCTTTAGACTTGTAATTGCGACGATAACGCACGATGTTCATGATCTGCTTTTAAGATTGGCGCGTACAATACGCACACATACAAAATTTCAACAAAACTAAAACTTATTATATCTCGCTGAGAAATTATTCGATTTACCAACGGATTATACTAATGGTATTAATTTATTTTTATTCTCTGTACATATACAGAACATTCACAGATGTGAATGTTCCTTCTTTTTCCACATTCGTTTCCAGAGTTTCTCTGTCTCTGTTGGGATATTAATAATATCATTGTTTGATTCATTTTAGGGATTGGCAGCCAAACCAATGACCATAAAAACAGCACTATTTAGGATTATCGCAATTTGGCTGTTTGCCCTCTTATGGACCATTGCGCCTGTCTTTGGTTGGAATAGGTAAGTTTTTATACGTAAAACATATTTACACACACATCATTTTATTTATTTATTTATCCATGCATTATACACGGCGTAACAAAACTCGACGTACAAGCGGGAAACCAGTGAATCTAAGTAATATTTGGAGACAATTTTGTAATTTATTATTTTTTTTTATTTGCCTCATAGTTTTCGAGCAAATAATCATATTATACTTTCTACTCCAAACATGATGTAGATTCACCAGTTTTCGGGTTTTACTACGATTTTTGTTACTCCTTAATAATATTTTGCACAATTAATTTTTAGTTGTTTTTTAAAAATGTTTCCATTTTACCACTAGAGGCAGTTGTCCTTGATCCGATATGGAGGATACATAATATAATATGATTTATTTGATCTTAATAATATCCACCTTTAACAAGGTCTGTATAAAAAAAAGTCGGTTTACGGACGATAATTTTACGTGATAACGTCATAAGAAAACATTAATGAAAAATAGCATATTTTATGAATTTAATTGAATTATTATTACTGAATTATCATTATTTTGTATAATACAAAGCAGGAGTTAATGGAAAATTACATTTTTTTTCCATAAATTAACATTTTTTTGCACTCGTTAATTTCACTTTCACTTTGTAGCTTGTGTGCTGCTGCTGTCTCCCTTCTACTCGGACGCATCGGCCGATGGAGTGGAAGAGAGATAGATGCGTCACAAACCGAACGCTTAGGCCGATCGTGCCTCTCTATCGCTTGTTCCGCGCTCTCGCTTGCACACTCGGCTCAGGTGGAACGTGACAATGAGTCATGCTTTTTCGTTATGTGCAGCCGGCCCACCTACTTTCTGAAAAAATGCTTGACAAAATTTAATTGAATGTTCTCATCTCCTTAGGTACGTCCCCGAGGGAAACATGACAGCTTGTGGTACCGACTACTTGGCTAAGGATTGGCTGAGCAGGAGCTATATCCTTGTTTACTCTGTCTTCGTCTACTATTGGCCGCTGTTCTCCATCATCTACGCCTACTGGTTCATCATCAAGGTGCGTATACATCGCACCATCAATACTATACTGCACTAAGTCCTTCAAATCAAATAAGAATACCACGTTATAGATCACACCGACCGCAACATTTCTGTGTAAGAAACAAGTTTCTATCTCTTTCCTATGTCGCGATATTAAACTTTTCAGAATAAAATTTCTATGAAACAATACTGAAATTAAGTTTTTTGTGATATCCTAAAAGTTTCTTTTTTTTGTTACTACTGCTACTACTTTCCCTTATCCGTACCCAATGGTACATAGGACACTGCATTACTACACGAAGTGCAGTGTACCTTTGAGTTGTTGCAGAAATATTTTTTTATACTCGCACCTAAAAAATGCACACATTTCGCGTTTTACGCAGTATGTTGTAACATGAATGATGTCTATGCAATTATGTTGACACAAATGCTATGCAGATTGCATCGCCAGGAGTATTTTATAGACGATAATAATAATTATTATAATCGTAGAAGTGCGGAACAGTAGAATTCTACCAATAGTGCAGTTAGAATTCACGGTGCGAAATATACTCTATTTGAATAAGTTTATTTTTGATATAATATAAATATTTTGAGCGCATTTCTACGACCTGTGTTAGTAGATAAAATAATATGTACATAGGTTCAGATAATAATGGCCGGTTCCACTATTACTACACACCTTCACCACGGCAGTGTCCACCTGCAGTTGAAAATGAGTTAAATATGCAGTTTTGTTTGGAAAGTTATATATATTTTCTCCATAGAATATTAATTTGTTGGTCAAAAAAACGGCATTAATGCATTTAATTTTTATTTTAAAGTTTTGTTATTGAAACAAAAACGGCAGTGTCCAATACAAAAACGGCAAAACTAAACAAACGTTTTTTCGTGATTACCAACAATTTAAGATTGTGGAAACTGCCGTTTTTGTTTCTATATGCCTCAATTGAAGGGGGGGGGGGGGGAAGGAATCAGTAACATTTTTCCTTCTATCGTCATCATATCCTCAATCATCCATGTTTCTTCTTGTAAATGTAGTCATATAACATTTTAATGTCGTCATAGGCTGTTGCCGCTCATGAGAAGTCCATGCGCGACCAGGCGAAGAAGATGAACGTAGCGTCCCTCCGCTCCTCGGAACAGAACGAGACCAGCGCGGAGTGCAAGCTGGCCAAGGTCGCGCTGACCACCATCTCGCTGTGGTTCATGGCCTGGACGCCCTACCTGGTCATCAACTACACGGGCGTGTTCGGCGGCGGAGCCATCAGCCCCCTATCCACCATCTGGGGGTCGCTCTTCGCCAAGGCGAACGCTGTCTACAATCCTATCGTGTATGGCATCAGGTAATACATTACATTATAATAGTGTTAGGAAGGTCGCCCTGATCGCCATCTGGCTGTAGTTTATGGCGTGGACGCTATCAAGTGAGCGCCCTAAACATGATTGTAACTTGTCGATAAATGGTAGAAAACGAAGAAGGGCGCCACTGTCCTTTAAATGGCAATACCAAACGCATAGTGGAGATATAAAACTAGTAATAGTAATAGGTACCAAAAAATAAAAACATTGTAATTCAAATTAGTAATGTTTACATATTGAATAATGTTTATCAATATATCCTACAGTGTATTTCGTTTCTAAAAGAATTGATAAAAACGAAAAACTGAATTTAATAATCCATTGGGAAAAATGTTGGAAATGCAGAAAATTTTGGTTTTTGGTTAGTCATTAGATTCTTTGAAATGATCGATTGTTTTGGCCATAACCGCTTATCAGAAGTTCAATCGATTATCATTATAACAACATTTTGAATGTATACAAATAATTGTAGACAAATTATTGGATTATACCCATGCTGGGCTGGTAGACGAGCTCAAATATATATCAGTCCAAAAATTTGTCATGGGGAATGTTGTAGTATATCAAGTGGCCACTTAACCCAGCCAATGACAGGTTATAAGCCCTGTAAACGCCTAGATAACCCACATTCTCTTCCAGAGAGTTTCTCTGTCTCTGTTGGGATATCAATAATATCTGATTATTATTATGACGGATAGTGAATTGTTCGATTATTTTATCAAAATAACTGGATTCGTAGTAACGCAGTTCGTTCTATTTCAGTCACCCGAAGTACCGCGCCGCGCTAAACGAGAAGTTACCATTCCTCGTGTGCGGGTCCGCTGCGCCCCCTGCTGCTGAGACCAAGTCCACTACGTCCAACGACACCAATGCTGAAGCTTAGAATACCGTTCCTTCTTACAATACCTACATGCTGCAAAGGGCGCGTGTAACAGTACATTACCTGGCGGCCATCTTTGGGTAAAAATGTTTCAATTTCGAAAAAAACTAATCCAAGCCGGCGGCCATCTTAGGGTTAAAATATTTAAAACTTAACCTAACTTATCTGCCATTTTTCGGTCCAAATACTTCACTCCGAATTCCAGCCCAACCTAGGAGCCATTTTTGGGTAAAAATACTTCAAAACTAACCCAACCTATGGCAGCAATCTTTGATTCGTAATATTTTAGAACTAACCCAACCTGGCAGCCATATTTGAGTACAGCAAGTTCAGTGTACCATGTTCATTTTAATATATGAAGGTAAGATAATCAGTCATACGCTTCAGTACCAGTCAAAGGTATCACACATGAAATATTGATATGAAAATCACATGTAAATAAATATTTCACGTTGACCCCCTACGGGAATCGAACCCGCGACCTCGTGCGCGGTAGCCAAATGCGCTACCACTATGCTTCGAGGCGTATATTCGGAATATCTGTGGTTTCGGAACTTTGTGGTTAAAAAAATTAATATTACGTTGTTAAAATTTTGTATATAACCACTTATTAGAGTTTTTACGTCTACCGGTTTTGAGGCCTAACCCTTCTCTTCGTCAGGACAAACAATAAAAACTAGACACAACTATCACAACTGTGTAGTGATAAAACTAGTAGACATAGAACAGTTGGTTAGTGGTTAAATATGATAGTGGTTAAAAACATAATAAACGTAAGTGTTAATATTTCACATGTTAATATTTCATGTTATTCAAAATGGCGTCACAAATTGGTTGCGTTTGAAAATCTTCGTATCTCTCTCTTTATATTGTGATAACGGCTATTAACAAGGTTTTTTATATCTGTTGTATTAGACGTAAAAGTAAACAGACTGTAAAATTATTCGTAGGTATTTCAGGGAAGGCTTTTTGGCTCTCCACTTAGAGCTATTCTGATTTGCTTTTTCGTCTAATATAATATCATGGAAGTCTATACACACATAATTTACTAACTAAATACTTACTAGTCCTTCGTTTTGTGCAACTTTGTTATTTTATAGACGTTTAAATGTACGTTTTTATTTCAAAATTAACCAATACGCTGTTTTAGCTTTTTTATAATTTATTTGTTATGTTTTTTTACTATTATTTTATTACCTGTAATAAAGAGCATTGAAAAAATAACCAAAAAAAAATCAACTCATGTTGAGTGTTCTAATATAAATTGCCTTTGTTAAAAAACATTTAAAATGTAACAATGAAACAAATTAATAAACAAATAAATACTAACATTTTTTTATTTGAATTGTGCAAACGGTTAGCTGTCGATCTTTGGGCAAAGCGTTTTGTAAACAACATTATTGAAATCAGTATTTCGTTATAGAATTTACAAAATTAGAATTTTGACAATAAAATACTTTTTATATAAAAACACATTGTCCATATGTCACGCCATCGTAAGAACAATACACCAATAAAACTATATACCTAGTTGATTAGAAAAAAAATAAAATTAAGAAATTTTGAATAATTTGCGTGAAATACCTAACTAAGGTTAAAAAATATTTTAAAAATACAATACAACTTATTGAATTACTTAAATTTCTTAAAAATAGTTTTAAAAAAAAGATACACTGTGCGAAAAATACTAAACGAAGAAGATGGAAAAATTAAATAATAGTTAAGTAATAGTTAAAAAAACATACCTAAGTCAGAAAAATACCTACCAAAAGAAAATAATAAATGTTCAAGTTTATGATGTAATGGAAAGAAGATCAAGAAAGTAATAATAATTACAACAACAGACAAAAATATAGATAAGTAGATACAGTCATTAAAAACGAAAACAAAAATCAGTGTTACAGTTTATACAGGAAGGAAGTTATTATTGTTATATTATTTTTTACCACTATTATACAGGGTGTAACAAAACTCGATGTACAAGCGGGAAACCAGTAAACCTACATCATATTTGGAGTCATGGAGTCAATTTTGTAAAATAGATTTTTTTTATTTGACCCTTAATTTTTGAGAAAATTGCGTACGAAGTTTCGATTTTTTTTTGCAAATTGTTTTCAAAAATCATGTATTTACTCAAATTAATACTATCCATAAAGAAAACAAAATGAAAAAACACGTTTTAATAAGAATTTGAGCAATTTTACTTCTGCCATACTAATGAAAACTTTGTGAAAAAAAAATTTTTTTTTTGAAGGTCAGATTAAAAAGTCATATTACACAATCGTCTCCAAATACGATGTAGATTCACAATTTTCCCGCTTGTACATCCAGTTTTGTTACACCTTGTAATATTTTCCGCTAGAATTTGAAGTTGATATGTAGTTAATCGTAGTACCTACCTAATAGTTAGTTTTTAGTAAGTAACTATATTAGTCTTTTTTCGATGTTAATTTTTGATCCCTGGCTTTGTACAAACTAAGTTCCTGTGTCTTTTTAGGTTTTTAATGTGATTTAATTAACCATCACGCCATTTCTTCGAAGGGGTAAGAAGGCAGAGAGAATAGAATGCCACTCAACCCTATCCTGGCATACTTCTTTTGCTTCCTCCACGTCAATTATTCCGACTTTGCCATGTCTTTCTCAGCCTTCCTCGACTTCTACAACCAGGCACACTCGCATGCTCGATTATTTTAGCCGTTCTTTCATCAATCATTCGCTTTACATGACCGAACCATCGGCCTTTCTTAATTTTGTCGATAATGCTTAGGTATGCCTTGCATTCTGTTCTAATTTTGACATTTTAGTGCACCAATCATGTAAAGTTTTGCCATACATTCGCCTGAGAGATCGCATTTCAACAGCATTCTACCTACTTTCCTCCTTCTTTTTCTAACCCCATACTTCGCTTCCATACAGAAAAGTTGGTACCAGATTAAACTCCATTATGAACTGCCAATTTAGCCTCTTTTGATAAGCACATAATAAATGCTTAATATTATTTTTTAATACTAATTCAGTACCTAGTACCTATTGCTTCGTTTAGACGTGTATGTCTGTAGTCTGTATGTGTATTGATCAGTTTTCGGTAGACAATTTAAAGTGAAAACAAAAAATTAAACAATTCATTTTCTCAATGAGTTTACGTCATCTTATAAGTCACATTAAGAGCCCCCGCAGACTAGAAAGGGACTTTCTATCGGGCGATAGTTTAGTCGGGCTTTCAATCAGTATGAAGATGTATGCAAGTGCGCATACTATAACGATCCGGTATCGGCCGATTGCTAAGTTTAATAGGCCTTGCGATTGCCTTTAAACTATCCTATCGATAAACTATCGGCCGATAGCGTATTAAGTATGGCGCTCTTCCACGCGCGCACACTTGCCGATCGTTTAATCGGGCGATAGCTTTCTCCTTCGTAGTATTGCAGCAATAATAACTTTTCTTGACAATATTGTTCCAACATTCATTGCGACCGCTCTCTTCAAAAGTCGTTTATTAACTGAAAATCATTCGAGAGCAGTTGGCCGACTGTTCTATAGTCTGCGCACTCATCACCAACCCGACTGTTTTGTTGATTCAATGTGCGCGCTAGCAGCCCAACCCGACTAAACTATCGCCCGATAGAAAGTCTCTAGTCTTCGAGGGCTGTAAATGCTTTGTTTTTCCTAGACTGTCACCTGTATATGATCATCTTCGCTTGTCTCATTATGTTCCTAATGAGTGAGCCGATTCAGTTCCTACATCATAAGGCAAGGCATATTAAGTTGATGAAGAATAGCCTTTTGGAACAGGAGATTGAGCCCAAAGTTAAAAGAAAGAAATCGCCATTCCTTGTCCAAAAAGGTAGGTACTTAATTTTTTTAAATAAATTTTTTCTCGTCCATGTTGCTTTATTTTAGGAAATTCACAAAACGTGCATGTACCATAGACCCCTGTGATGTAGTTAAGAGAAAATACCTAGTACCTAGTAGTAGGATAGGTTGTTAAAAAACAATGGTTTTCCTTGCATGCTGGGATTATTTATTTATATATCAATTTAAATACATTTAGAAAACAATTTGACATTGACATCAGCCATGAAAACGTAAAACATGAAGAATAATAACGTCACTTAATTACGGTCACTACAGGTGGCCCCCGCACCGGGGCACGAGGAGCCAGGCTAACCGAACAGAATACAAAATATGTGACTTATCACAAGTCTTTAGGTTACACTTATTCTACACATTTACATTATGAGCGGCCCTTGGCCAGAGAAGCATGTGCAATGGTTAAACGAAAACTCAAATCGTGTTTCCAAAATACGCACTCACAAACATTCAGGATCATAAAATAAAAAAAATAAATCAAAACTGCCAAAGACGTGTTTGACCGTTGACAGCTTTAAAAATATTACCCTATGTATAAAAAAAATATGTCCCGAAGTTCCTATTTTCGTGAATATTTTTTGTCCAAAAACACGATCTGCCCAAACGTTTGTCATTTGTTTTTTTTATTTGTTAAATAATTAATAAATTCACAAATCACGTTTCAGAAAACCTTTTGAATGCCTTCAGTATTAGTCTAAAAACTGCACTGGAAAAGTGGGGTGAAATATTTCAGCGAAGAGGCGCGTTCCCCTTTTGTTAAATAATACCACAAAACATTAATAATCTTTTACGTTGTATACGTTAAATATACACGGAAGATGTTGATAATTAACAAGCGTTTTGATAACACAAGAAGAACAAAACGCAATCTTTGCCCTCATTAATTTCAGTCCACACTTAAAACAGTGCAGCCTTAACTAGGTCCAAGATAAAAATTGTGTGCATAACCTCAAATTCCCAACTGTGTTTTTTATCATTCTACATGGACCCAATTTTTGCTTTGACGTATAAAACAAGATGGCGTTGGATGTTTGAGATTATGCTGTTTTTTTCAATGTTTTTACGCGGCAGGCTTCTCTTCTGACACATTTGTGACACCCGAAGCGACTGATCCGCTGTCGTCGGGAGAAGCTTGGCACGATAGTGCGGGGAACTTCTTGTAAAGGGCCGCTCGGTATTTAGGATGACTGAAAGAAAATACAAAAACGTTACAAATTACAAGCCAAGTCAGTCGAAATAACCAACCGTATGTGACCTAATTATATTTTGTGTTACAAGGTTTCTGATAGTCAATTGAAAAGGGGTGTATACCTACAAGCCAAAGCAATTTTGGATGACGTAAAACCAACCATCATGTAAAATTAAAAATACATAGACTATCTTGAAAATCCTGTATCTTATTCGATTAAAAATATTAAGTAATGCAATCTGTACAGCATTCGTGCTACCTCGTTTGTATGCTCGAAGGAGCAAAAACCTCTGGCTTTTGATGGTTAGTTCCTTACATGATCATGTGGTTATATTTTAATTTTGTTTTCGAACCAAATGAATACGAATATTTTTTATTTGAGTAAGAAAAGACAATTAAATGGCAACGAAAAATTGCAATAAGCTACCATAAAATTGTTGTGTCGAAATTTGTTTATTTCGATAGAAATTCAAGACTATTTACTAGAAGTTTGACTTTTATGTACTAGTACTCAACACTATTATAAGATAATTATTGTTACCTAATGCCATAGACGATGGGGTTATACACCGCATTGGCCTTAGCGAACAGGGAGCCCCAGATGGTGGCCAGGGGGCTGATAGGCGCAGCCTCGAACACTCCCGTGAAGTTGATGACCAGGTAGGGCGTCCACGCCAGGAACCACAGGGAGATGGTCATCAGGGCGACCTTCTCGACAAAAAAAACACACATCAACACACATTTATGACCGAGAACCAGAGAACTGAACATACCCGGAGCTTGCAGAGAAAAGAGAAAATGTTTTTATAGAAAACAGTTTTCCTCCTTCATTCAATCTCTTATTTATCTTCATGTTCATTCATTTCAAGTCAATTTAGCTTTGTGTGTTTGTCGTGGATGCATGAGAGGTGCATGCATGAAAAATGTATGAGACAAATGCAGTATGCCAGGATATAATGATGTAGCTTTTCATCCTCTCTGCTTCACCTTCGGATTACTGAATTTTTCTTCCAATTTTGTGCTTAAAACACCGTTTTAACGAATTATAAATAGTCCCGTTAAGCATAACTCTGATTGAGATATTATAATAGCATAACACGTGAATACGTTCATGGAGGATGTTTGCTCTGTGATTTTTTTTACAACTAATCATTGGAATTTAAACAGAAAACGTTTGCTGATCCTAATCGCGCCATAGTGACGGGTTACATTATTATTATTTATTACCAAAGCTAACATTCATTTTATAAAATCTGCCTTATCATCATCATCGTATCATATCCGCTACACGGATCATATGGATTCCACACAGTGAAAGCCCCACCCTTTCCCTAGACTGTTTTAAAGACTATTGAGTCTTTTTTCAGGCATATGGATTCTTTCTTCTGCCATATGGATTCCACAAACAGCCTCAAAGCTAAGCAATCGGCCGGCAGGTATCTTGTTGAAGATTATTTCGAAGATTATTCCAAATTAATTAATTACCTTAGCCAGTTTGCATTCGGCGCTGGTGTTGGACTGTTCAGATGATCGGAGAGATGCGACGTTCATCTTCTTGGCCTGTTCCCTCATGGACTTCTCGTGAGCGGCAACAGCCTGTGACAAAATCCAAATAAAATAAGACTGCATTTTTTTAAACAGCCAAAGAAAAACGCCAGCCAAAAGAAATAATAATTTGAATTGAGATTTGAGATATTGAATAAAAACGTGGTCGTTTTAAAGTTCTTAATGCTACTATTACTTTCCTTTATCCGCACCCAATGGTGCATAGGGCACTGCATCGAAACACCAAGTGCAGTGTATCTTGATAATTTTTTTACATGAAGGTAAAATTACATGAAAGCAAATTTGTTTAAAAAAAATAAGCGGTTTGATATATTGTTGTGATTTAGGCAATATAGTTATGAAAACAGATGATAGAAAAAATAGTTAACCGAAGAAAACAAAGAGACAAGATACTTCAAAAATAAAAACGGCGTGAGTTTAAAAAAAATGATAACGCGGAACAACAAAATGAATGTTTTTTGTTTACGATTTGAGTGATGACAATTTGACGTAATGTAGTGACCTGGACAATGTAGAAGTAAGAGTAGATGATGAGCAGGAGGGGGCAGAAGTAGACGAAGACGGCATACACCAGGATGTAGGATCGGCTCAGCCAGTCCTTGCTCAAGTAGTCGGTTCCGCAGGCGGTCATGTTGCCTTCTGGCACGTACCTATTGAGGAAACACAAATTAAATCGCTCAGAGATTATACTCGTTACTTTGTAATACTCTCCATTAACCAACATTTGTTTATTTAACTTTTGATACATACAGTGGTATACATTGGTGGGTTTATAGTTACCTAGTTGGCAACTTCTTCCAACAAACCAATAAAATAAAGTAGTGCAGGTATTTAACGTAAACGAAATAACAGAAAGAAACACTTCAATTCATACACACATATTATCACATTCAATGTCTGCCTAGGATAGAAGGGAGGTAAAAATGGAATAAAATTTAAGGAAGAGATAGGAAATGTTGAATCAATGCAAGCTATGCGGCAAAAAAGATTCCAACGTCACTGTTGTTTGATACTTAGACGCGGCTTTCGAATGTCATAATTTAAAGCCCAAGCAATCCTCCCATAAGTTGCAAGTTGCACAGAGGAATATGAAGTGAATTATACTTGGAAAATCATTAAGAGACAGAAAAAGGAACAATTGGATCCGACGCCAGACAAAGGTCTGTGATGTGGTAGAGCGAATTGCTTGGTTGAAGTGGAAATGGGCCGGTCACATAGTCAGAATGACGGACGACAGATAGACGAAAACGCGTTCAGGTGTGGAGACCGCGGAACCAGAGGCCTCAAGGACGTCCACCGATGAGATGGGTGGATGACATCAGGAAGTTTGCTGGAAGACAGTGATGGGGAGTGGACCTCAACGGGCTGAGATGATGAATTTAAAAACTACCTGTTCCATCCGAAGAAGGGAGCCACGGTCCAGCCGAGAGAGAAGGCCCAGATCCCGAGGATCTTCAACATGGCGCCGTTGTTGGTCAGGGGCTTGGCGGCCAGGCCCTTGACGATGACGTTGTAGCGGTCGAAGGCGATCATTGTCATAGTCCAGATAGACACGGAACCGAACAGCGACCCAAGACATCCGTACAGTTCGCACATGAACGGTCCTGGGAAATCAAAACGGATAGAATTCAGAGAAAAAGAAAATTGAAAGTAAAAACAGTTATGCGATTTCCTTATAAGGAAAAATTTCGCCGTAGAAATACGTAATACTGGTATACCGCAGGGGTCAAGCTCGGACCTAATTTTGATTTATGAAAGTTTCATTTACTGTGAAATTAATTAATAAGAGAATCGAAAAAATGCCCGATTTAAATACACGTTTCTTACATTTTTATGGGTTTATAAATAAATACTTTTGGATTCAACTTAAAATAAAATTCACATTGGTTTGCACACGTTTGGCGTAACTTTTCAATTCAATTGGGTAAGTGTGAATTATTTCTTTGTAATTACTTTAAGAATTATGTACTTTAAGATAATACATATGGTTAGTTAGATCAAAGATGTACCAACGATTTCTTGTTTCATTTATGTTGGTGGTTGATAAGAATAAGTTTTATTTTCAAGACTTACCCAGTACCCATGTCTCGTTATAGCAGTTTATTACCATAGGGGGGAACATGCAGAACATCATGAAGAAATCGGAGAAAGCCAAGTTAACGACCAAGAGATTTGATGGAGTTTTGAGTGACTGAAAGAATCAAACATTTATAAAGTGAAGCCAGCCAGAATAGAAGATTCTCGAATATATATATTTTTATTTTGGTGAATAGTTTCTTACCTTTTGTCCTGAGAAAATGTAGATAACCATGCCGTTTCCAATGACAGATACGATGCCGAGAATCGTAATGGTAAATCCAAGAAGTCCGTGCCACAGGGGGTTCATGGGGGGGAATTGATACCTGAAGAAGAAAAAATCAAACGTATTCATATATTCATGTATACATACATTCATGTATTTTGAACTCTATACATTAGGGTGTTTTTATTCTATTTTGAAAACGCATACCCATCTTTTTTGCTATTATTATGGCCTATTCAGATACGAAATTTCATATGTGTACAATGATTTTTAACTCGTGTGCCGACGAGTCCTCAAAGTTTTTCAATTTAAAAAAAAATAATCAAGTTGAAAAATAAGGGATACATACATGATATACTCTAATATCAATTTTAGGGCTGCTTTATTCGGAAATAGCTGTGCCAGAAAGCAGAAAACAAGTTGTGGTGGAGTGGGATTCGAACCTATAGATATTCTAATCCAAAATCCTCGACACTAGACCACAATCCAGTTCACAACAAAAGAATGAGAGTGTGTTGGTAAATTATTTTGCTTAAATCTTCAAAATCAACCAAATTCTTTGACGGACACACATCGATACAATTTTCTATTTTTTGCCTTTAAAATGTTGTTTTAATATTAGGACATATTGAATGTTGCTTACCAATGTGGGTCAACCATGTGGAGCATGTTTGGGGGTACTTTGTCTACCACGGTCAAGTTGGAGGCACCGTAGGCAGCCGCCTGGGCGCCCCACGCCTGCAGCGCGCTATATCCCGCCACGCCTGAAGCCATTGTTGATGTTTTATTGGTCTACCTGCAGAAGATAAAAAATTAAAAAATTAAAAAGTTTAAAAAATTAAAAAGTAAGACTATGTATGATACAAATGTATGTGTACAAATGTCGAAATTAGAGCAGAGTGCAAGGCTGAGATAAGCATTATCGACAAAATCAAGAAAGCCCTTTTACGATGGTTTGGTCATGTGGAGGGAATGGATGATGAAAGAACGGCCAAAAAAATATCGATCGATAGAAATCGAGGAAGGCCGAGAATGACATGGCATGATCAAGTAAAACAGAGTGCTTGAAAGTGGGCATGTAAGAAGTCGGAATAATCGACGTGCGTGCATGAGAAGATGTATGAATGTGGAGGAAGCAAGAGAAGTGTGCCAGGACAGAGTGGTGTGGCGTTCTATCCTCTCTGCCTACCCCTTCGGGAAAATGGCGTGATGGTTAGTTAGTTAGTTAGTTAGTTTAGAAAAGAGCCCGGTTTAAATGGATCCATGGGTAGTAACTTTAAAAAAATGCTTTCTCAATAGCCATAACGAATTTTTATTCAATTTTAGTGCCTAATTATAAATTTTCAAAGAGATGAATGTTTAAAAAAATATATTTAGAATTTATAAATTTTAGCAGAGTAGGTGTAATTTAACAAAAATAATTTATTTTTAAAGGGTTTTTTTTTTAAAAAAAAGGATTTTTTGTGGAGAACCTACGTAAGTGAAATCAATATATTTTTTTGTGGGGCAAATAGTAAAAATAATACATAATTTTGATTTTTAACAAAATTGTAGGGTAAGAAGTAAAAAAAAGTACTGGATTTTTTTGTGGGGCAGTTAGTAACAAAATTTATATGCAAATACTAAAACTGCTTTAAAATTTTTCTCCCTTCACCTGAGATGAACTTAAGGCCTGAATAAGATGCCTGAGCACTGAAGAAAATCGATAATCGAACTACTTCAGTTGGACCGCTCTGGCCGGGGGCAGGATCGAGCGGAGGGTGCGCCACACAAGCTACTCGACTGCTGGGCGGCTGCCGGGCCTTATATACCCCCGGGCTAATTCAATATTACACACAGGGGCGGCTCGTGACTGCTTAAGTATTGATCAGATGATGGCGCTCACAGAGGCCTGTTTCTGTACGTAACTCAATTCTGACCTATCTACTAATGGGTCAGTATTCCATTAAGCATGCGATTATGTCTTTCTATGATAATTTTAAAAATAATGTTGTAACAGCGATGGGATACGTCGTAAATATACATATAATATGGTATTTGTCAAAGCTTTTAAAAGATTTTATTTGTTAAAGGGGATGAAAAATATTTTTTAAAAAGACGATATTAACACGCTTCTGGTTGATATTTAAAACGTGTGAAAAAATCATTGCTCTAGTACTAAATTCCAGGGAGAAAACGGAGAACTACGATTGTTTGGAGTGACAGCCGCCGTTCACCTGACAGCACCGTGTTCTTATGTCTGTTCAAAGTATAACTTGATTAAAATGACAGTTCGTCATGTTAGAATTCTATGCATCAAGTCTGATACAGCTTGTATGGGACTCGGTTCAAACAAATACTACCAAAATAACGTCCAGCAAGTGATTTACAAATAAACAAAAAATCATTCGTATCTGATATGTAAATATATTTTGCCTCAAATATATATCGACATATTATTAAAAACATAAAATCAGCTTTAAAACCATATAAAACTAAAAATTCACACAGTTTTAGCTCTGTCGTTCTAATCGAGCTATATTTAACAGACTAATAATACAAAATGTAAAAATTAAATACAAATTTATAATAGTTCTAATCCGGCACTTTCCTTAAGACGGCAGTCTTAATTTCTAGTACCATTACTTACCTGTATATTATATAACTTGTAACTAAATATTTCCTCCAATGTGAACTAACTCGTATAGGGAAATAAGTCTTGGCAGTCGGAGTAATGGGATTATCAAAAATATTATTGGAAGTATCAACAAATTTACAGATACGTATCAAGGACTTCACGAAAATTAAAATCGTATAAATCAATCTTCGGTTGACAATAATTGACAATAACAATTATTAATTTGTAATGGAAACACTAAGGAGGATGGCCCTAAGAACATTTACCATACAAAAAATCTTGAAGAGGGGCAAACGTTATATAAATTTCTGTATTCCATTATTATATTTATATAACAGGTTTTTTGAACGTGAAACCATACACATTTCTAGGAATTTTTCCCATACGTATTTTGTTTGTAAACTTCAAAAGAGTGGAGACCTAAAGCTTAGGAAGCCTTAAATTTAGGTTCCAAAATAACAATAGCTCGGAACCGCTGTGAAAATAACACTCCTTAGAAGCATTAAAAAATATATCATTGTAAAAAGTACGGACGAATACAGCATAAAAAAGTTTTTAAGTTTTAAAAAACGCGCCAATTCAAAGTTATAATATTCTTTTTTTCTCATAGATGGCGCGGACATCTAACTGCAAACTGTCAAAACTTTGCGCGGGAGACCGGCTCGTTTCCTTGTTTGACATCTGTCAAAAACGAAAACTTGTTGATTGTGTTGTTGATGATAAGCGTGCTGCATTTTCTGATATACCTATTTTAAAATATATATCTTTCTCCAGAAAAAATGGAAGACAGCGCTGAATTAAATCTCAGTGACGAGGAAGAGCCTATCACGGCCGAAACAGTTCTAAAAACATTGGAATCCGCTTGGCTAAACGAAAAGTTCGCCCCGGAAATACTACCTCACCAGAACGACATGGTGGAATGCATGCTCGGCCAAATACAACACATGGAAGTAAACATAAACAAACTAGCCAAAACGGACATCAGGCTAAGCGTACACAAAATGGAATTAAATAGAATCAAATACATGATCTGCAGTTATTTGCGAACCAGGCTAAAGAAAATCGAACAGTTTACCATACAAATTTTAAACGAAGAGCAGCATAGAATGGAAACTGATAGTAATTATTTAACTCTTTGGGGAACAAGGAATATCACATAAAATTTGTGAAATGAACCTGGAAAAAACAAAAAATTTAAAGGTGTGGGGTTGAAGGGAGAAAAATTTTTCCAAAAAAAAAGAAAGTTTGAAAAAAATTTAAAAAAGGTTTTTTAAAAAGGGATAAGGGGAAATTTAATTTTTAAAAATTAAATTTTTTTTTATTTTTTTTAAATTTTTTTTTAATCAGGAAGCAGGGGTTCTACCCCCCTTTTTTTGGGGAAACAAATTTATTTGTCTTTTTTTGGGTTTTTTTATTTGGTGGGAAAATTGAAAATTTTTTAATCCCCCCAATATCCTATTTTAAAAAATTTTTCCCCCAAAAGTTTTTTTTTAATTTTTTAAAAATTGGGGGCCCTTAAAAAAAAATTAAATTTTTTTACTTTTACCTTAAATTTTTTTTTGCAAATCAAATTTTTTCGTTTCAAAAAAGAAATTCAAATAAAGGTACAAATGATTTCAAATCAAAAAAATTTATTCTTAGGGGAAACCCCTTTAAACCCCCTAAAGGGGGTTTAAAAAAATTTAAAAGTTATTTTAATGTTTAAAAAAAAAACAAGTTTAAAAAAACTTTTTTGGCAATTTTTGGGGGGGTTTTAAAAGGTTCTATAAGAAAAATTTTTGAAAAAAAGTCTTTTTTTTTAAAAATTTTTTAAAAAATTATAAAAATTATTTTTCCGAACCTCGCTACCGGACATGTTGCAAAAAACCGTTACTAGTCTTTTAATCACGGCCCCGGCCGTTAGGTTGATTGGGGGGAAAATTTCCAGAGAAACGGGAACCAAAAAATGTGTTTTTGGGGAAAATGCCAAACAATATTATTTTGAGCGTTTCGCAGTGTGAGGGGGAAAAGTATCGTAAATAACGCATTTCAAGTTTAACATTTTGTAAATAGTGCAAGAAAAAAACGTTGGAAAAAAAATGAATGAAAATTTTTTAATAAATACTTTAATAGGTATAAAATTTAATTTTGGTTTCCTAAAAAAAGAGAAGAAATTTGGATCAAATCCTTCGAAAAGGAATTTTCAATGAAGGATATATAAAATTGGGGTTAAAATGTTTTTAATCTAGACCGAAAAATTATTTTTTAATCCAAAATACCCTATTTTAAAATTTAATTCAAAAATTTTTTTAAAATTTTTATTTAATTTTGTGTTATTCAGTATATTAATTTCCAAAATTTTATTTAAAATAATTTGAAAATTTTCAAAAAAAATTTTTACTAATTTTCTAAAAAATGGGAAAAAAAAAAAAAATCTACAAAAAGATTCCAAAATGATGGGGATTTACCCGTTTTTGCTTGTCACGAATTTTTTACCCATGACCCAAATTTTAAATTTCGGCGTCACTACTTAAATGTGGCTTCCCAAAAGGGGTTTTTTTTTATTTTTTCAGAAAAAAAAAAAAAAAATTAAAAAAATTAAACCTATCCCAAATTTATGGTTTTTTAATTTTTTTTTTTAAAAAAAAAAAAAATTTTGGCCCCTTTTTTTTCCATTTTTCATAAATTTTTCAAAAATTTTTTAAAAATTTGGTTTGGGGATTAAATTTATTTTTTGGTTTTTTTAGACCATATAAAATTAAAATAAACTAAAGTAAAAAATGTCTAACATTTTCCTTTTTACAGTTTGAGTGAACGGTAAATAGGAAATCCCCTATTGTAATAATTAAAAATCTTAAAATTTGAACCGCTTAATTTTTTATGTTGAAAATAGTTTAAAATGGATGTACATTTATTTGTAAAACATTAATTTTTTTGGGAAGGTATTTTTCAAAAAAAAATTTAAAACTGTTTTTTTAAAAAGGGGTTTTAAAAAATTTTCCAAAAGGATTTGCGGAAAAGGGAACAAATTAAGGGAAAAGGATATTTTCATATTCCGTGAAAAATGTTTTATAAAATATTTTTAATTTAGGCAAATTAAACAATTATAAAGTTAACTTAAAATGTAAAAAACCCAAAATTTTTACAAAAAATTAAGTAGAAAAATTCTTTTTTTAACGTCATAATGGTCAAACTTAAGTGCTTTGTAGCTACAAGACATATTGTATTACGGCTCCCTCTAGTAGACTCGATTGATAATATTGATTTATTATAAATTAGATTAATGTACTGTATTCGAGACGGAAAATAAAGGGAAAAAAAAACTATTTTAAAATTGGCCCCAGATGTTTCTACATCTAAGCGAAAAGTTACTTTTGGGAAGCAGATTATATCCACGGGTATTTTATTTCGATAAAACACAAAATGCTATAATAAAATATTGTACATACTTTTGGATTCTTATACCTATAAATATTCTAATGCGCACTTTATGCGGGACCGAAAACTGTACAGTCTGTTAAAAAACACGCTAACTTACTAACCATCACGCCATTTCTCCGTAGGGGTAGGCAGAGAGGATAGAACGCCATAGTCATCTCCTTCCTTTTACCTATCCCTATCATCCTATCCTTCCCTCATATCACTTTTTTTTTTTTTTTTTTTCTTACTTTAATTTGAATAAATGGGAAAAACTATAATTGGTAATCATGCTTTTTTGTATTTTACGTTCATGTATCGATACTGTTGTTTTTCCTATAAATAAATAAAATAAAATACCGCTCTGTCCTGACAGACTTCCTTTGCTTCCTCTACATTCATACATCTTCTCTTGCACATACGCCGATTATTCCGACTTTTCACATGACCACTTTCAAGTACTTGACGTACTTGGTCATGCCATGTCTTTCTCGGCCTTCCGCGGCTTCTACATCCAGGCACGCTTGCATTTAAACTTCTTTTAGCCGTTATTTCATCACTCATTCGCTCCACATGACCAAACCATCGTAAAAGCCCTTTCTTAATTTTGTCGATAATGCTTATCTCAGCCTTGCACTCTGCTCTAATTTGGACATTTGTACACCTATCATACATAGTCTTACCACACATTCGCCTGCGAGATCGCATTTCAACAGCATTCAGTCTACTTTCATCCAAAAGACACGCTAAATATGTATTTTATCGTATGTTTGCATAGAAGAAATTTTGAATACAGCTAATAATGTAAATATGTTATTTGTTTTTTAAGTTTTTAAAAGCATTCAATATATCAATATCTGCTTACATAAAAAACATTAACTGTTAGATCATGCCAACCATTCAATGTTCCATAGAGTTTTCTTTTTATACGGGACAGTTTGCAAACTGCACAAGAAACTGTACAGTTTTCTGTCCCGTATAAAGTATGCATAAGTACAAAATTGGACATTTGCATATACTAATATACAGTTAAGTTGTTGCTAGATATTTTCTATAAACATTGTAAGGCGTAAATATTATCATAATAAATTGTATAAAAACTTCATTGTAAATTGGCTATAAAAAACATTCCGCAATGTTTTCAGTCTGCATTTGATTTATTTTGCTGTAAATTGGCAGTATATTGATTTAAACATATAAAATCGTACATTACCTATTAACAATTATTAAAAATATTATCGTAGCTTATATCTTGACAAAAATAAGAATTTTGAGATACGCGGTGATATACCGACTACGATTTTGTAACGCTTTATTTTTTAAAATAATTATTTATAAAAATTACGTAAAAGTATTCTTAAAGCGAATATTTAAAATCAAAAGATTCTATAAATTTAACAGTAGTTAATCTCATACCAACTTCTGCATTCATTATCCATAAACAAATATACATATAGAGGCCTGAAAATACAATCCATGTCCACTATTGTTAAAAATGAGTTAGATAGTATGCTAAAACATTGATAAAAATATCCCATTTTTAAGAAAAAAATAGACCATAAATGGAAAAAAAATTGGTCATAATAATTACAAAAAATACAATACAGTTATTTCTAATAGTTTAATAGTTTTTTCAGGCCTCCATATCTTCTCCGGCAATAATTATACCTTTCATTCATTGTAAAAATTACTTTGTTTAAACCCACTTTAATAAATGCAAACCATTATAATATTAACAGTTATCAAATTCAACAAACAGTAAATACATGTCGCTTTAGAAGCGTTTATGAACCGCCTATTGTGAGTACTTTCACATTAAATAGACTTACACGAGGCGAGCAAATTTGGCTAAAGACAGTTCCAAAACGCTGTCTATATAGTGTTCTCATGTTCCATATTTTGAATTTGAATAATAGAAAACTTATTTATTCATACGCTAAATGCATCTACATGTCATAACATGTAAATTAAAAACAAGTAGTTTTAAGCAAAGTAATTGCTACTTATTAAGAACAACGTTTAAAGCCAGAGCAAAGCTAGCTCAAATATAAATATTAATCCAAATAATATTTTTTACGCTATTCGAAAAATACAAAAATACCTCGATTTAAGGTTTTTAAAGGGACCAAGAAGAGGAGTTAACATGCGTTTACTTAAGGAATCATTTTCTAACCTTCAAACTTCAATATTTTTCACCTAAAGAACCTAAATTGCATGTTTGTATAGGTTAAAAACTTAAAAATGGATGAAAATCAAAATGGCGCTAAACTGGTTATTGCATAATGCCATCCGTATAGTCTTACCGATGTAAAATAACACATCTGACATTTGGGCTTATTATGGGCAAAATACATCAAGTGTTTTATTGATGTATTTTGCTATAAAAAAGCATAGATCTGTTAAATTAACACTAGACAAGCTATTTCAAAGAGAGCTGTCAAAATTGTATTTGATTTATTTATTAACATTTCACATATTTTCGTTTAAACTCGCTGTATAACCCGATAAATGGTGAATCTACATCATATTTGGAGTCGAATGTGCAATATGACTTTTAAGTCTAGATTTAAAAAAAATTTTTTTTCTTCTCATAAATACTTTCTTAAGTACCGCAGATTAAGTAAAATTGCGTGAATTATTATTAAAATCCGATTTTTTATTTTGTTTTCGAAAAGTATTAATGTGACTAAATAAATTATACTACATTACAATTTGCAGAAATTTATCCAAAAAAAAAACACCTTTGTACTCGATTTTCTCAAAAACTATAGGTCAAATCAAAAAATTTTACTTTACAAAATTGACTCCAAATGTGACGTAGATTCACTGGTTTCCCGCTTGTACATCGAGTTTTGTCACACGGTGTATTTGTGAAAACCTTAAATCGAGAAAAGTAAACCATTTCACTGTGTGCGCTGGCGTTAATCGGCGGGCTCCTCTATAAACTTGATGTGTTTCTCGTAAGCGTCGCGCGCCACCTCGCGCAGGTTCCTCTCGGCCGCCTTGCCCAGCTGGGCCACCATGCCGGCCAGCGCCGAGTCGGGCTCGCGGAGCAGCTGGTGCGGGTGGGCGAACTCCACCAGCCGGCCGCGGTCCATCACCATCACGCGGTCCGAGTCCATCACCGTGTTGAGGCGGTGCGCGATGGTCAGCACCGTGCAGTGCTTGAACTTCTGCCGGATCGTCTTCTGTATCAGAGAGTCGGTCCTGAAAGTTTAAGAGGAATTTGAGAAAAATCTTGAAAAGTGCACTAGAAAATGGGACATACAGAGGATAAATGAACCTGATAAAAAAATTTGGCTATATTGAAATTGCAAAAGTTGTTGTATTGGGCATGCTCGCTTTCCATCTATTGTCTTGGTCCTTTAAATATCTGGGCTTGACACCAGGAGCTTACCTGATGATCATGCTACACTTGTGTTTAGTATCATGCTACACTTGTGTTTAGTATCATGCTACACTTGTGTTTAGTATCATGCTACACTTGTGTCGAGTATCATGCTACACTTGTGTCAGGTATTAGGATGAACTGACTTGGGGTCACGTTGGCGGTTGCCTCGTCCAGCACGAGAAGGTTGTTGTCCTTGACGATGGCCCGCGCCAGGCACAGCAGCTGCCTCTGCCCGGCCGAGAAGTTGCTCCCCCCCTCGCTGACCATCTGCGACAGCGAGCCCACGGCTTCCTTCAGCTCCACCTTGTGAATGATGCAAAATAAATAATTACTATGCGTTCAGGGATATATCGTCTGTGTAAGTTCAATACGGCGGAATAACCATTTGTCAAAATGTTCAGGGGAGACAAAAAACCCTCCAATTTCGTAAAAAAAAGAGGTAAACATGAAATTTGTATCGGGATATACGCGGTATTGCTTGCTTCTTTTGTGAAGATGGTTTATTCGCGGTATTGACATTAACCGAGTGCTAGCAGTCTATTGGTCAATTTTAAAATTTGAATTAACCAATCGATGCAGCTTGTTTCGTTCAACAAAAATCACCAAAAATGTGTATTTTGAACTTATTGGCGGTATTGAACTTACATAGGCAATATATATGTCTGGAGTCCTTATGAAAGAAACGATCATATTTTTCCGTGTACTGCATTTATCCTGTTTATTTTTATGTCTATTCCGCTTTTTTGTGTCGCATCTATGCATTTCCAGCGTGTGGTATATACCCGGTCACGGAAGTTCCGTATTTACTTCATAAAACGTCAAATTTTTCTGTGGCATGTATGTTTTTGCAAAGTCGTAATGAAAAATATTGTTAAAACACAAAAATCCAGGTGATTCAGGTAATTCCTTAGTCGATATTTGCGGGACTGCAGTTTGGTTTAAATGTTGCCCAAATTATAAGTCCCTACTTACCATAATCCAAATACCTACAATCTAAAATTCCATTTTCAAAATTCCCTACCTGCTGTCAGTCACAAAAACAACTCGAAGCAAGCACCACCTAGCATCATATTTTCACATTGTATTTTATATTACATATGTTTTATATGTCTAAAACTTTCATTGCATAAAAGAGGCGCTCCGATGAACTAAATTCAATGAAAAGTGGCTGTGAACAACAGTGATTAGAAGGCCACCATTGGCCCTCTTCGCATTATCTCCCACAGATTGTATAATATTGGCTGTTTATTTGGACTTACATCTTCCAAAGCTCCCCACAGGGCGGCATCAGACTGCTGGGAGAAGGGGTCGAGGTTGTGGCGTAGAGTGGCCGAGAACAGCATCGGCTCTTGGGGAATTATGGAGATCTTGTTGCGGAGATCCTAAACAGAAAAAAAGGCATTTAATAATCAATCGCAAGAGGAACAATATTACCTATTGGTACTACTGGCTGACATAGCCCTGCATGAACAATATATTGACTGATGTGGATAAAGAATCAGGACCGTGCAAGGTGGTATAAACGAGTATGAAAATTGAGCGTAAATTCTTAATAAAAGTACATAGATTTTCTCGGCCTTTAGACTACAGATATGTTTTTCTAGATTTATTATGCCGTGTTTGTGGGCTTTGTATTGCCGACGTTTTGAAGCACATTGCAGTGTCTATCTTCTGGGCTGATGTGTGAGTGTGGTGTGAATGTGTAATTAAGTGTGGAGAGTCGGGCTATGTATGTGTGCGGCCAGAAGGCTAAACAACATCACAAACACCCAGACTTGAAGAAAATCACTTTTGACATCAAAATCAATTCCGTGCTTTCTGAATCATCATAGACATTATAATTTGACATCTCAACAGAGACGAGAAGTTTGGAAGGGAATATGGATATCTAGGCGTTTACAGGGTTTATGACCTGTCATTGGCTAGGTTAAGTGGCCACTTGATGTATTACAACATTCCCCATTTCACCTAGTATTTGATATCCATATCTGCCAATATACAGTAAAATGGCGCGACGCTTCACTTGTGAACACTCTCTGTCATCCATTGCGAAAATTGTTAAGCATTTTAGCAGAAACCTTTATGATTGCAAGTGAGATTCTTACCGAATTATATATCACCTACTAGGAAACGCCTGAAGATGAATCTTCAATTTGTTATGCTTATAACTTTTACCAGCTAATTTTTATAAACATTTTGAGTGTGTCCAAATACTTGTAGACAAAAACTGGACATCATTATTCTATTCACAAGTTGAAAACCGTAGAATAGAATAACTTATAAATGAAGATTTCTCTTCCCGTTCATGTTTTACATCCACAAAACAATGAGTGAGTGCTGTGATATTTAATGAATGTATTGGACAGTGTACGTTACCTGCAGTTTAATGTCTTTAGTGTCCTTGCCGTCTATAATGATTTCCCCCTCCACGAGGGCGAGGCGGAAGAGAGCTGCTATGAGTGAAGATTTTCCCGCTCCAGTGCGACCAACTATGCCAACCTGGCAAGGAAAATACAATATGTCACTCAAAGAAAAAGCTAGAGAACCTTAAGACCGATGTAAGAAAAACCGTGTGACATTTGGGAAAAGAGTTTTGTTTAAGAAGTATGTTACGTTATTTTCTAAAGTCTAGCAATAAATCTAAATATTAAATCAATCTAAATATAATATAAAAGACATACTAAATTACCTAATTTATGCCAAAATCCATTCAAAGTAGCAACATGAATTTTTTTAACAGTTTAAACAATTACTTATCAAGAGACTCATGGCGCCGGAATGTTTTTTTTTATTTTAAATTTATTTTCAAAAGAATTTTTTTTGTTTACAAATGAATACAATAAAAACACATATACATTAAAAAAAATTAACGAAAAATCCCACCAAGGCATAGCCTGTTTGTGGGTATACTGTGAAAGTCAAACAGTATGCACGTGGCAAAAGAGAAAAATAAAGTCATGTAAAAATGGAAAAATAACAGATAATGTAAACAAGATAGTTAAAAAAAAAGAATACAAGATATTGGTATCATTAAACCGGAAGAAGAAGAAGGGAAATAATTATAATATATATAAAAATAAAAAATGACGTAGATTATGTTATTGTTATGGTCTTTATAGTAAGAATGATTCTACCTTTACACTATGTATCCAACTTTGTGTTAATTTTTTAAAGATAAAAAATATTTGGAAAATTTGACAATGCCATTTTATTGCCAGTTAAAAAATAATTAATTGGGAAAAGTGTTTGTTTAAGAAGTATGTTACGTAATTTTCCAAAGTCTAGCAATAAATCTAAATAAAAGACTTACTAATTTACCTAATTTATGCCAAAATCCATTCAAAGTAGCAACTGTCGCTTTAACCATGAATTTTTTAACAGTTTAAACAATTACTTATCAAGAGACCCATGGCGCCGGAATGTATTTTGGTAAACCATTCTCTCATATTCCTGGAGCCAGTAATGTGCCGTCCAGGCAGGCCGGGTTCGGTGTGCTGCAGGAGCTAGACAAGTGGACCAACCTTCCAGCCGCTCTCCACGACAGCGTTGAGGTCCCTCAGCACGGGGTCGGCCCCATCCCAGTAGCGCAGGCTGGCGCCGCGGAACTGCAGGCGGCCCTTGGGCGGCCAGCCGCTGGGCGCGGGCGGGCCCCGCAGGCCGGGCTCGGCGGGCAGCCGCGTGTACTGGAGCACGCGCTCCACGCTGGTCATCTGCGTCACCACCTGCGTGGCCTGCCGGATCCCGTGCTGCAGCATGCCCGTCATGATGAGGGACTGGCTGATGGCCAGGCCAACGTCACCGGCCTTCACATTTTCTTTAAAAAAACATTCATATTGTATCCACACTGCGTAGTATCATTAGGAAAATGAGACTGAGGGATCGATCCCACCTCCACCTGTGACTGTTGTAGAGTCCTTATGCAGAGCTATTTTATGCAGGACTTTAAATTTTTGTTGTTGCAAATGCATAAGCAAATTGCAGGGCCAAAGTTTCCAAGTGAAGTCAAGTAAAATAAAAGCTTAGAACAATACAAAAGAACGATGAAACAGGACTACAATGAAAGCCCCACCCTTTCCCTAGACTGCTTTAAAGACTATTGAGTCTTTTTTCAGTCCAGCCAAGTCTACCGATTTTTTCAACAAGCTAAACCGCGATTTTAAGATTGTTAGTGTGATAAAAATACGGATGAATTTACGATTATGTACGCGAACAAATGCTTTCATTGTACCACTACCACTGTCTCGGCTTATGTATTATAATTGTCATTGTTTCCATCACCCAAACCAACCAGAGTCGGCCCAAATTAACAGTGGTAGGGATGTTAGTTTCTACCCCCGATCATTATTTATTAGTAATTACAACCACCCGTGTGGAGACTGGTAGCCTCGCCAGGCCCCTCATCTCAGACATCCAATGAAACGGGACTATGGAAATGTAACAAACCTTTTCCGATGATGAGGAATGTAAATGTGACAATAGCGACGAACACACAACAGAAGTTACTCAGCCACAGTCCAAAGGCGGTGTTGGCAGCTATGGAAATATACCTGTTGACAAATACATTTAGCAGTGTTTTATACGTGATCGTCACAAATGACATCTTACAAATGTAAAGTATCGAATGAACAGTCGGGGCAGCTTACCAGGCGCCACTGTGCACGTCCCTGGTGCTGGTCAAACTCCCTCTTCAGCATCTCCTGGGCCCCGCAGGCCCGGATGGTGCTGAGCCCGGCCCGGGTGGCCGACAGGTGCGAGAACACGGGGCTCCGAGTCACTCCTTCCAACCTACGCATATACACAATATTTGTCAAGATACTACTACTACTACTAGTTTCCCTTATCTGCACCCAATGGTGCAAGAGGCCACTGCATTGGTACACCAAGTGATTTGATCATTTTAATCACATGAAGGCAAGATGACCAATCTTACGCTCAGAACCAGACCAAGGTATCACACGTGAAATATTAATATGAAATTCACATGTAAATAAATATTTCAAGAATACAGATAATTTTTTTGGGTTATTATGCTATGTTTTACATTTAACTTTCTGTTTCTGACATTCCAGGGGCCGTAGTACAGACACATATTTTTTAATTTCCAGGGATCGATTCTACTAAGGTTTAAGACATTTAAGCGATTCTGATAACTGTCATTGTCAAAAATCGGAAATCGGATTTTTGGCTTCAAAGTAGAGTAGAATCTTGTAGAATCTCTCAAGGTCTATGCATTCCACAAGATATAAAAGATCAACATTTTGGAGAAGAACAATCCTCGAAATAAGTAAGGTTAGAGAAACAATTTGACAGTTCTGGGCTACCGTTGATTGCACCACAGTCATCGCTAACTCAAGCCTTGACTTCAAAACATCATCTGTATCCTGAAAGCCATGAAAATGTACAATCTTTTAATAATTTGATAAGTTTGTGTACCTCTTGACGTCCTGCGCCGTGGCCAGGTAGACCACGGTCAACTTGTAGAAGACGACTCCCAAGATGACCATCGGTATGAGCATGTACGGGCTCTTGATGGCCACCATAACCAGGATACCCAGCCCTACCATGAACACCTGGAACATTTTGATCCAATTTAAAATGCGAAATTACAATTTGACATCTCACAAGAGACGAGAAATTTGGAAGGGAATGTGGATATCTTGTAAAGAGCTTCTTTGTCTTGTTTGGGTTGTGACGCTACCTGATAGGCTTCAGAAGAACTTGGGGCTAGTAGTGACTCGTCGACGGCTCCCATGTCCTTGTGGAGAAGCGGTTGAGGATCCAGCCCGAGGGGTGGTGTGTCGTGAAGAAGCGCATGGTCTCCCCGGGCAGGATGTTCACCGAACCTGTCGGTATTCGTGTGAGGTTGATGGACGACGCGCGAACCCGCATCACAACCCCAGAATGAACAAGATGAACCAGCCAAGAGAATATTTCAACAGTGCATTTCCGAAAATGTGAGAGTCACTCTTCACCTGTAAAATGAGTCAAATACAAACGTTATTGCCTCGATATTCGAAGCAATGATTTTTCACATACTTTTTAGTTATCTGATCCAGATGTGTGAATTGTAACGTATTATTCTTTAATAATTTTATTTATCTCTTTAACAAATATAAAATATCAAAAAAAATTGTGACAATGGCTAAAACGCATCCTAAGTTGTATATCTAAAATTCTGATACAAAAAAAACATAGTCTATAATGTATAATCAGGGAGAATAATCGAGAGAATACATATTGTAATGGGAATGCGACGCTATTGGAGTCACTCAGAATGTGGTATTTATGCCAACAACTTCAGAATACCGAAATGCACAAATTAACACAAAAACTTTCCATTGATGTATATACATCGTGTCATTGCAAAATGCAGGTATTTAAAAACACGTATTACAAGTCTGAAAATAAACCCCGAGGATGTAAAAATGTTAAAAATAGAATTAGACAGAAACTATTTTTAAAGTTTTCTGACGGCACAGGAAAGATAAAAGTTTACAGCTTTAGTATTTACCTTATGGTTGAGAGGACGATGTACCTTACGGATCAGCGCCTGTAACCGTATATAGCCATGTTGGTGTCCTCACACGAAGCTCCTCGTCCTGCAGGCAGGTGAAGGTGGTGTTGGTGTCAATGATGATGGCCTGGTTCACGGTCCAGCTGCACCCCCATCAGGTTGGCCGGCGTGGTGCCTCTCGTTGCCGGCACCCAGCAGCTGTCCGCACCGTTCGTCCGGTTAGAAGTGGCGTTCTACCTCCAAGAATGCAGTCCCGAGCCTTCGTTAACTCTGCATTTTGGGACGCTGTAACTATTATATTAGACTTGTGTATTCTCATCAGATAATCATGAACAAGTGATAGAGGGTAGGAACTACCTCCTAGCCCTATCTTCAGGTACATAAACAAACATTTACTCACCAGACGCATGTAAGGAACAGATCTCAGGTATTTGCTGTTTGCAGAAATATACTATCCACGCTGGAAAGGTACAGAATATAGTGTATTTGCAAGTTAAACAGGATATACTCAGCCTCCACCACGCAGTTGAAGGTACAGATCACAGTAATTAGCAGTAAACAGTATATACTCACCAAGCTGTGAGATACAGATTCTACCATGGATGTGAACAGGCCTGGTCGTGGAGGATATCAAAAGAGTGATAGTGCAGCAGTAACAACACCACCGCCAGATCTCAGTAACTTGTAGTTAAACAGATTTGGAACAAATTTCTGAAATACTTTGATAAAAACACTTATAGTTTCACCAGATCCCCTAGACCAATTAATCTTCGATAGTCAGGAACACACCCAGAAGTTGATCCGTAGCCTTATTGTCCATTAGATTCGTTATTTTCCAATCAGCATCTTTCTTAATCATCATCTATCTCTTTAGGAAGTTAAATCCCGCTACTTCTGGGACATATTACTGCATCAATTGAAATGAGGTTATCTGAGTCTTTTCGTAAGAAAATATAGCTTTTGTAAGCCGTACAATTATCTGTATTACCCATGTCTCTAATATTTGTCAAGACAATCAGGAACACTGAGGAGTTTCAACTGCGATATTTCCAATAGTTGTGCGTGACTCACGTTTCGCAGGATGACGATGTGATCGGCGGACTTGAGATGGTGGAGCTGGTGGGTGACGAGGATGCGAGTCTTGTCGGCCAGGAAGCCCAGCAGGCACTCGCTCACCAGGTGGCGGCCCACGTGCGAGTCCACGGCCGACAGGGGGTCATCCATCATGTACAGGTCTGCCTGGCCAGACACAGTACAATCAGTAAACAAGTCTCGTGATCGGTAGGTATACAGTATACACGTATTAACATGGCAGGTAGGTACTGGATAATACTTTGCAATGGTCTTGAAACGACTCACCGGCGGTGACAGCAGACGGCGTTTTTATAGCAGGGTAGAATATTCCGGATATGGCACATTCTAGTATGTTCCACACCAATATAGTGCCTTCTACATAGCACCTTTTTACTCAGTGGAAACATCTAGAGCTTCTGCATAATTCTAACATTTTCTGGGTCTTAACAATAACAATAGCAATCTATTCTTGTCAATGATCGGTGGATTGTAATAATAATCATATACAAACACAAATAAGAAGATGGTGGTTTACTAACTTGTCTGTACACAGCTCTGGCGAGATTTATTCTGGCCCGCTGCCCTCCGGATAGTGAGACTCCCCTCTCTCCTACCATGGTCTGGTCTCCGCGAGGAAATTGGTCAAAGTCTTTCTCCAGCGAACATGCCTTCACCACCTGAAGGGAAAATCACATTGTTAATATATTCATGTTGAATGATAATACGTAATCATAATTTCATATACCTAACATACAAAGTAATACATATAATTTAAATACATATTGAGTCACCCATTTTCAAAGTTCATCTTATCCATTTGAGTATGTGCATAGAAGCCTCCAAGGCAAGCGACTGGGCCATATACTACATATGCCTCACCAGGGCCTTAAATACGCTTATCTATCTTACAAGACATCAGGTTCTCGGTGTTTTGGACGTCCAAGTTGACAATCCGTTGAAAGTTTATATCAAAAGACTAAAGTTCTTGAGAGCTAAATGGCCATTTGAATTAAGTAAAGGTGGCTCTGGCTTCTTTGACACATGTCCCATCCACTCGTATCTTTAACAGTTGATACCTTTCTGTATCTGTCCTTGTCGAAGGGCTGGCCGAAGAGAATGTTCTGGCGCACGGTGGCCACAAACAGCCAGGGCTCCTGGGAGCTGTAGGCTACGGTGGCCCCCCCTAGGTCCATGGTGCCCTCGGTCAGGGGCAACTCTCCCAGCAGGACTTGCAGCAGCGAACTCTGAAAGGAATAAACGTGAATAAGCCTGGGCTCGCATGGCAATACACTGTCGCAAACATTAGAAAATGTAGTCGACGGCAATTCATTACTCGTATGTAAAATCACCACTAGTGTTGCCATTAATTTGGCCGTAAATAATATACAAGATAGGTATTGCTTACCTACAAAATGCAAATACTACATCGTCTGTGTAAGTTACCAATCGATGCGGCTTGTTTCGTTCAAGGAAAATCACAAAAAATGTGAATTTTGAACTTATTGGCTCATACGCAGTATTGAACTTACATAGACGACATGCTTTTTGAAAAAAATAAACTAAAAAAATTATTTTCTAATCCAGAATTCATGAATTTGATTAAAAAATTAAAACCCGTTTTTTTTGTTGATTTTATACCGTGTTATTGGTGTGCTATGCACCATTTGGCGCTTACAATGATGCGAAGAGAGAACATTATGCAATTTCAATATAAATATTTGAATATTTATCGTTATCAGAACTAGCTTGCGTTTATGGCAGCAAAACATTAAATAAATTTGCACTTAAATCTTACACTGAGATAAGGATTGTTAAATAAAATTAAATGCATTGTGTACTTTCTTGCTTATTCACAAGAGGTTTATTTTGCAATTGACTGGAACATTGATTAAGTAGTACAATAATCCAAGAAACAATCATTTTGAGTTGCAGATTAGCGCAGTATGCATTTAATAATTTGTTTTGGATTAAACTTCAGCTAACTAAAAACAGGCTTAGAAATCTATGGTATCTACTGTTATCTGGCGACGGCGTTTCGGCTGACTGGACCATAAACTACCTATGCCTCCCAGAAGCTTTAACCATGATTGCCAATTTGACAAGGCATCAGGTTCTCGGCGTCCTGTTGACCACTGTTGACAATCCATCAGAGTATCGAGACGTGGACTTGACTCAGAAGGAAGGAAGCAAGAATTTGAATTATATAGAATCTTAAAATAGTACCTCAGATTAAGTAAGATTGCACAGTTTTTTTGTGAATAGTATTAATTTGACTAAATCAATGACATTTGATAACAATTTGCATAAATTTATCTAAAAAAAATCAACTTTGTACTCGATTTTCTCTAAAACTATGGTATTATTCAAATAAAAAAAAAAAATAATAATACAAAATCGACTCTAAATATGACGTAGATTCACTGACTTCCCGCTTGTACATCGAGTTTTGTTACACCGTGTATACAAGACTACATAGGAGTCTTCGTATTTTTATATTATTTTTTTTAAATTATTATATTTATTTAGTACTACTTATATAATTTACATAGGCTAATATTATTTTCATGTACATTACACTTAATTTTTTCCTAACTATTCTTATCTATCCTAACATTATACATTTTTCAATTTAGGTATAATATAATACACTAATATTTTTCACACATGTCTTTTTTACATCCCTAAATAAATTTACATTTTGTTCATTTCTTATTTCATCTGGAATCTCCTCATACATTTGAATGCCCTTATACATCAGACAGTTCTGTGACATAGTAGTTAGTGATAACAGTTGAGTGTACCTTCCCCGCTCCGACGGGCCCCACCACGGCGCAGAAGGTGCCCGGCTGCAGGCTGAGGGACACCTCGCGCAGCGTGTCCACGATGGCCTCGCTGGACCAGCTGGCCCGGGCCTTGCTCAGCACCAGCGGGGAGCGGGGGGCGGCGGCGGACTTCTTCTCCGACCCGTTGAGGGAGATTATCTTCGCCTTGGTGACTTTCTCCTCCAGCATCATGAACTCCTGGAAAAAAGAAGGAAAATGCGTGTGTTTTGACCATCTGAAGTAATTTATTTACTGTTGTTTTAACGCCCATAGGGCTTTTACAAAAACATTTTTAAATATTACACAGTAGGTAGCTATTCTTTATGACATGGCATCCAGACACTGCTCCCTAAAATGAACTAGATTAGTTTTGAAAACATCTATATTATTAGCATACTTGTTTGCCAGTGCGTGCATTCGTCATATAGATGAGTTTGCACTGTAATTTGTCGATGATTGGCTACAGTAAAATAGTGCATTACTAGGGTAACTCGACCAGGCACTCGTATACTAATTAAATTTGTGAGTTGACAACAATCAAACATAGATTTTATTACTTTGAACAGAAAGAGCAAATCATTTAATATTCTTCTATTTTCTAATGTTTGTGTATTCAAAAAGTTATAACATTTAATTTAAGGTAATAGAGTGAAAACACCAAATTGTTGCTGTGGTGTTTTTACTCCGTTACTTCACCTGTGATGGTGGCGTATAGCGACACTCGCTCCATGGAGAGAGAAGCCGCGGATTATACACCTTCCACTCTGAATAATGAAATAAACACTACCTCCAGCCTCTTGACAGAGATCCTGGCTTCCCCGTAGGTGGACAGGGCGAAGGGGAACATGATGGAGACGGTCAGCTGCAGCATGTTGTAGTACTGCGCGATGGAGAACACCACGTCGCCGCGCAGCCCGTTCCCGGCCAGCACGAAGGCCACGATGGTGGCGTACAGCGACACCCGCTCCATGAACACCATGAGAGCAAGCGAGAAGCCGCGGATGTACGCCGTCTTGCCAATCAGTTTCATCTCCACTCTGAAAAAACAAAAATTATTACGCTTGATAAAAAAATATCTCGTTGACTGCCTCGAACCCCGATCGGGGTAATTTGGCTACTCAAATGGTACTTATGTAACCCATCTGGATGGTTTTCAAGTCAATACATATTTTTAAAAACTTTTTTGCTAAGAACCATCTCTTGGATAAAAAAAAATATATTTTGTGAACATTATCCGTCGTTTGGTCAGTGGTAAAAAAGTATTCAAGTAATGTTTGAATCTAATATTCTAAGTGGAAGACAGTGCTCAAAGGTATGTAATATTAAGAAAAAATATGAAAAAATCTGGCATTTCAAGGGTTGTTCTAAATTAAGTACAACTACCTGGGAAGTAGTAAATCAGTTTATTTCATAGTGTAATATTGATGATGTATGGTAATGGAATGGAATGGCTTGACATGTTATAGTAGATGACAAAGCCATATTTTCACAAAAAGTCCAAAATAATCACTTGAATAAAAGCACTCCTCACAAACAACCATTGGTAGTTCTAATTTTTTCAACTCTTTAACACATTTTCTTGGTATTTCTTTTACAATTTTTTTATTATTTTTTATATGGGAAACAAATTACAAAAATACAATATTATATTACAAAAATTTTAAAACCTTGGAGACGTTGAGCATAGCCTTTTATTCCACCTAGGACATTGAAATTTTAGCACTTAACACTATCAACTCAAGTAAAAAACTTAGCGGGTGCTCTGAGGTGTAGGGTAAATTAAAATTTTTTGGGCCACTCTAGTTAGCAGTCACATACATAAAACCCTCTTCTGCATAATAATAGCAAAATGTTTATATGTTTAAATAAAATGATAATTTGTTGAGAAATATCAAGTAAACTGACCGTCTGGACAGAGCGACGAGCTTCTCGAACGGCTTCTCCCACGCATACATCTTGATGACCTGTATCCCGGCGACTATTTCGCTCATCAACTTGACACGCTCATCTGTACGCATGGCAATTTTCTTCCGCATTATTGTCTGGTATCGGCTCAAATATCCTGGAAAAAGGTTACAAATTTTATTTATGGTTTTCAAACGCCAGTTCAATCCTCAATAATTATACGAAAAATCATTACATCATCAGGAAGGAGACGTCACAGAGTAGCCAGAGCTAAATATGACATAATATCTAAATTATATCCGGCACCAATATTCCCAATTTGAAATGACCACTAAAACGGGACAATGTCTCTCTCGAGACACCTGTGTAATATGAGGTCACATGAGGCAGAAAGTCAGATCCGAGTGGCTACTAGGACCATGTCCCTACCTTGCAAGAAGACAGCCTGTATGACAAGCACGGCTATCCCGATGAAGGCGGCCACCCCCACGCTGCGCCACATGAGGTAGGCGGCCAGAGGTATCTGCAGCGGCATGATCCACAGGTAATGAGCGAAGGAGGCGGCCACGTCAAAGCGGTTCACGTCATTTGACATCAGATTCACAACGTGGCCCGTGGCAGTCTTGCCCAGGGATGATCTGTTCAGTCGGAGAATCTGAAAAGAAATAAATATATACTAACCGAAGAAAATCACCAGTGGCAAAAAGCTATCACCCAACGAAAAGCTGTTGGAACTAGGTAAAGATCCTGCAGGTCAGCTGAATGTAGAACCATCTGGTGGCCGCTTTGTTGGCTTGGAGGCAGTTTTCAGAGTCTAGATACTTGGCACAGGGAAGCAGATAGTGGATGATTTCACGTTTTCCCGCTATCATTGTTCAGTATTATAAATAAATTGTAATATCCAATGAGTCACTCAGTGTTACAAATAACAAGAAAATAATATTAAGGATTCCCCGGTGGCAATGGGTTATCAATTTAATGATATATTTTATTTTTTTATAATTTTTTCTAAATTATATTTGTCATTAAATTCATTTTATTGGAATAAAATAATTAATAGGTACTTAGGATTCCCCGATGCCAATGGTTATCAGTTTAATGATATTATATTTGTTATTAAATGCATTTGGGGCATATAGAAACAAAAACGGCAGTGTCCACAATCTTAATTTGTTGGTAATCACGAAAAAATGTTTGTTTAGTTCTGCCATTCTGCCGTTTTTGTTTCAACAACAAAACTTTAAATCCATAATGAAATGGATTAATGCCGTTTTTTTGACAAACAAATATTCTATGGAGAAAATATATGACTTTCCAAACAAAACTGAATTTTTAAACTCATTTTCGACTGCAGGTGGACACTGCTGCCTTCGTTTCTGTATGCCTCATTTTATTTAAATAAAATAATAATGTTCATTATAAAAAACGTTTACTCAGCTGATAAAAATGCTATAAAATGATGTAGTTAATTTCGAGTTAATGAAAATTGATGAATCTGTATAAAATAAATATTATGGCGTACAAAATAAATCTACCTACAAGCCTGTCGCTGATTATCAAAAATTGCTATTTAAAATAAAGTAGTAATTAGTTAAAATAAGGTTGTAGTATATTTTTTTATGTTCCATATAGCACTTTTTCTATGTTCCATATGGCCCAGTCAAATGAGATTATTTTAAAAACATAGGATACTGAGAGAATTTTGAGGATTATTTTTATTGAATTTTTAACGTTCTATTCCTTTGTCAATTTTTTTTCGAGTTTAATGATATATTGAATTAGGCCCTTTTTTCTAGTTTTCTGAAAATTATGACTTAAGCTCACGCCATAATCTTCCCTGGACATCACAAAATACATTGAAAAAGATAAAAGATTAATACGAGTAAGAGAAAAGTGTATTTTTCATTTTCCATTGTTTATTTTCCTTCCATATTTTTATGGATATATTCTGTATATTTATTTACCTTATTCAGATATTTCATGAGGTACCTAAGTAGGTACTTTTGTAGAAGGTTCCTACCTACAGCTTGCAAGGAGTACGCGGCAGCCTTGCTCAAATAAGAATTTTGTTTTTTATTTTTCTTGCTGCCAATCTATAAAATTTGCCCTCTGAAAGTAAGTATTTATAATGCAATTGAGAATTTCACTTGAACATTGACATTATTAGATAGCGGAGTTTGACACAATTTACTCAGATTATTGTTTGTTTACAAGAGAGATAAAAAAAATCTATTCTCAAATTATATTATTCAGCGTTTGTTTTTATTAAATAGTATCATCAACGTGATTCAAAATTAGATTTCGAGCAGAAGAATCAAGAATTTTGTAAGATAAATTCATTTTGATACTAAATTATTAAAAATAGAGCAGAGTGCAAGGCTGAGATAAGCATTATCCACAAAATTGAGAAAGGGCTTTTACGATGATTTGGTCATGTGGAGCGAATGAGTGATGAAAGAGCGGCTAAAAGAAGTTTAAATGCAAGTGCGCCTGGACGTAGAAGCCGAGGAAGGCCGAGAAAGACATGGCATGACCAAGTACGACAAGTACTTGAAAGTGGACATGTGAAAAGTCGGAATAATCGGCGTATGTGCATCAGAAGATGTATGAATGTAGAGGAAGCAAAGGAAGTATTAAGAACGGGCGGTGGCCCAGTGGGTAGCGTGGGTTCGAATCCCCACTTCGACACGACTCGATTCCTATTTTCAAGCACAAGCCGCTTAGGCTTTATTGAAAATAGTATTTACAAATTGAAATATGTGCAAATATCATAAGATTGTATAGATTTCTTTTTATATATGTAATTTTTTTTATCAGGACAGAGTGGTATGGCGTTCAATCCTCTCTGCCTACCCCTACGGAGAAACGGCGTGATGGTTAGTTAGTTAGTTAGTTTTTTAGGTATCTATTTCTCCACAATAAATGTTGCCGCAGCAAATATTACGAAGGGATGATTCTTTGCATGCTTTAATTACTGCCTACGCCCTTTAGGAAAGTAACGACCAGAGTTCGTGACTTGCCTAAACGGCGACGATATGTAATATGTATAATAAAATAAATAAATTAAAACATCCAGTAATGACCTGTACTAATTCATTATTACATAATGCGATACAGAATAGCTGGAAATGATTATAAATGAATAAAGTTTTAATGGAGCGTGGAATGGAAATAATGTCACATTAGAGATAAAGTGTTTTTAAGCGAAACCCGACACAGCGCACAAACAGTCGTTAATGAATGGACTCTGGTGTCGGGCGGCAGTTGTTTTACGCATTCAGCGATTGTCGATGATTCACAGAACAACAGAACAAATGCAGAAACGTGCATTGCTGCATGTTAAACGCAATGAAACAAGCAGCCAACTGCAATAACATTTGTGGACATTTTATGAACCAAAAATTGATTAATTACACAACTGCTACTCTCCCCTATCCGGACCTAATGGTGCATAGGCAACTGCATTGGTACATCGAGTTCAGTAAATTTTTATCATTTTTTAAAAGATGGCAAGGTGATCAGTCTTACTCTTCGGCAATGATACCTTTTTTTTTAACCACCACAACAGGCCACGCGAGGCCCAATTACAGAGGGGCAAAACATCACAAACACCCAGGTTTGAGAAAAATCACTTTTGATTTTTGTGTCTCGCCGGGAATCGAACCAGGAACCTTTGTATCGTGGGTCCAGCATCTTCCATTACGCTACGGAGGCCGCCTTGATTTAATATATGTACTGATTTTAAATTAAATATTTATTTATTTATTTTATTACAGGTAACTCTACAATGCGACAATATCTATATCATTTTACATATCATAATAATTATACATACACGGTTTTATTGCACATCAATTACAGAATTACACAGCATTATAATACTCGTATACAATTTACAGGTTTAAAAAAGCTTTAAGTACTTTGCATAAATATGTTCAATCAGAGGTTATAAAAAGATTTCAAGTTCCTCTTGAATTCACCACATCTATCATTAAATACATCAATATTGAAATGTTTTTCTATGTCATTGTACAGTCTTAACATGCGAGATAAGGAATTGTAGTGCGCCATGTTATTGTTAAAAGTTGGGACAAAAAATGTTTTATGTGATCTCAACCGCCGACTTATATTTTCCAAGCAGAATATAGAATCAGCTTTGCCATGTATTATATTATGAAGAAACCTTAAGTCCGCAATTTTTGTCCGAACTTCCAACTTGTCATCACCGAAGTATAAAAGGCACTGATCATAAAACTGTAGGGAAGATTGAATTGAAGATTGAATTTCAATGTTAGATTGCGAAGAAACCTTTTCTGTATAGATTCATGACATTTACATAATGTTATATAGTGCGGCGACCAAATAACACTTCCAAATTCTAAATTACTACGCACTAATGAATTGTACAAACAAATTATGGATTTAGGATTTTTAAACGGTTTGCATATTCTATGTATGAAACCTAGCATTATTAAAGATGAGCTCTTTGCACATTCCCGTCGGTAATTGAACCCATCAACTCATGCATGGTAGACCAACGCGCTAACCACTACACTAGGAAAATTGATCGATTTTAGGGTAATTAGAAAAGGTCGTTGGGGATGGTACGGTTATGTAGACTGAATGAATGATAAAAGAACAGATAAAATAATTTACGATGCCAATATACCTGGTTGTAGAAGTCGAGGAAGGCCGAGAGAGACATGGCATTATCAAGTTCAACAAATTAATGAAATCAGCTATGTGAAATGTTTGAATAATCGGCAATAATCGGCATATCCAGATGTATGATTGTGTGTAGTATGTCAGGACAGAGTGGGTGTCATTCTATCCTCTCTGCCTACCCCTTAGAGAAAATGGCGTGCTGGTTAGTTTGTCAGGGTAATATAAAATTAAGTTAATTAATTTTAACTGTGATAATAATCATATTATATTAAATTTGTATCTTTATTGAATTATGTATGAGGCCGCATACAATAGCATTGAATAATTTGAAATGAGAAATGTAAATTACAGAGTAATTATGGGATTGATAGGACCTTGAAACATATTTATTCAAAGTCCAAAATAATAAGATGGAACCGTTTCATAGAGCATCCATGTCATTATATTTTTAGTAAACTTTGCTTCCAATTAAAACAAGAAATTTTGAATGCAGTTTGTAAAATATCAGTTTTTACATGTGTTATTCTCAAGAAGATTCAAGAATTTTACATAAATAATGACTTTATTAGAAGCGTAAGAACAATCATCTTACCCTCATGTAATAAAATGATCAAGATACACTGCACTTGGTGTACCAATCCTCATCTCCCCGAGCCCGCAGTGGTGGACAGCAGCGCCACCACGTTGGTGGACACGCCGTGCAGGTAGTCCTCCGTGCCTCAGGGTTGGCCCGTGTTACCAGGCCCTGCCACTCACCTTCCTGTAGACGAGGGAGCAGCACGCCACCCGCAGCCGCATCCCGATCCTCATCTCCCCGAGCCCGCAGTGGTGGATCAGCAGCATGGACAGCAGCGCCACCACGTTGGTGGACACGCCGTGCAGGTAGCCCTCCTCCGCGCTCTGCTCGCTCTCCGGGTTGAAGTACGCGATCAGGTAAGCTAGCACGAATGGCTGCAGGTTTCTGGAAAACAAAAATACATATTAAATACATACAGACCCCTACAGTAGATATTTCACGAAACTTCACATCATGCACCTAAGCACGGAGTAACAAAAGTCGTAATACAACCCGAAGACTGGTGAATCCACATCATATTTGGAGTCGAATGTGTAACTTGGCTTTTGAATCTGAGGTTGAGAAAAAAAAATTCTTCTCATAAAAATTTTCATTAGTACCGCGGATCAAGTAAAATAGCAAAATCCTTATTAAAATGCGGTTTTCTTATTTTGATTTCTTCGTGGATAGTATTAATTTGACTAAATAAATTATATTTGATAACAACTTACAAAAATTTATGAATTTTTTATTTATTTCATACTCAATTTTCTCGAAAACTATGCGTAAAATAAAAATAAAAATTCTACAAAATCGACTCCAAATATTGGCAGTTTAGGATCAATTTATCTAACCATATACTAATAAAATATTTGTATGTAAATAAATAAATAAGTAAATATGCTCCACATAGGGAGCGGATATGGTATATGATGGATGATCGGTCTGGGGAGAGATGATTACACCTATGAAGATATGGAGTCAATGTTGAGAATCTCTAGTCTTCAAAAGCGTAGATCTAACATTGATTCCATTTTCATATTTAAATTGCTAAATGGCATGATAGATGCACCATCTTTACTGACTCAAGTGACTTTCTGTATTCCAGTCCGTAGGTTGAGAAATAATGACGTGCTGTTCCTTAGTCACCACAAAACTAACTATGGTTTTCATGCCCCATTGTCTCGACTGTGTCGTATTGTAAACTCAAGACGGGATCTGGACATTGTAAGTTTATCAAGATTTAAACATTCACTGAAGTAGACCCGATCCTGTCTTGAGTGTGTCCACATTTTATTCTGACTGTTAAAGCTTCACCAATTTAATGTTCTGTCACTTATTTTTACTGCTTGTTATCCCTTTTATGCTTTTTAACTAAATTGTATTAGTTCTATGGACTTTTTTCGTAATCCCTTAATGCTTAACTATAAATTTAAAGGATGTAAAATAAATCAAATAAATAAAATACCAAATACCGCTCAGTTACTACAGGCAAATCAAGGTAATTGGAATTTCAAATAAACATTATTAACCTAGGCTGTTTTCAACAAGACATTTATTGGAGATGCAGATTAAATAAGTACGAATATGAATAAATTAATAAAGAAATAAACAATGAGATGAATGATGCAATGTGTTCTAGGTATGTGTTCAGTAGTTATAAATAAGCCTTAAGTACATCCATTGTATGTAAGTCCCATTAAGTACTAACCAAAGCTTAGATGAACATAAAACACATGTTTACATATAAGACACAGTCTTCAAATTTATTATGTTTCAATGTAATACGGCTTAACGTCCTTGGTAAATCACCTTCAGATTTTTTCCAAGAAATATCAAAGGCTTTATTACACTTCGGCTGCCCTTAATGGTCGACTTGTGAAGACTTTTAATTAGGCGTAGAGAATATCCCGCTAAGTTCGTAGATTTTGAGTTAGTAGGTATATAAAGTCGGTCGTATCTAATAAGTGCTTATCAAAAGAGGCTAAGTTGGCAGTCCTTAATGGAGTTCTGGCACCAACCCTTATGTATGGCAGTGAAGCGTGGTGTTGGAAAAAGAAAGACGAAAGCAGAATGAATGCAGTTGAAATGCGATCTCTCAGGCGAATGTGTGGTAAGACTATGTATGATAGGTGTACAAATGTCGAAATTAGAGCAGAGTGCAAGGCTGAGATAAGCATTATCGACAAAATCAAGAAAGGTCTTTTACGTTGGTTCGGTCATGTAGAGCGAATGGATGATGAAAGAACGGCTAAAAAAATATATGATGCGACTGCGCCTGGATGTAGAAGTCGAGGAAGGCCGAGAAAGACATGGCACGATCAATTAACACAAGTGCTTGAAAGTGGGCATGTAAGAAGTCGGAATAATCGACGTGCGTGCATGAGAAGATGTAGGAATGTGGAGGAAGCAAGAGAAGTATCCCAGGACAGAGTGGTGTGGCGTTCTATCCTCACTGCCTACCCCTTCGGAGAAATGGCGTGATGGTAGTTAGTTAGTTAGTTAAATAATAACAGAGATACAATTTTAAGTTACGGCAGGCGATCGGTGGCGTCACAGTCGTATGGGGAATAAAAACTATAAATGATTGTATCTCGCTTATTAATTATCCGATTGACGAACGGATTGCACTGATGGTTTTGGGATTCTTCCCTTTATTTTTCTGCATTCACAGAATATGGTTTTCAACTCACTGAATTAAGATCATTGTGACAAACAACACTGTTAATAGACGGTGGCCGTCGCTTTTGAGGAATGTAGACTGAAAGTAGGTACCCATTTACAACATTTAACGGGTTCTTAACCATAAATATGTAAACTATGCAATCTAAACTAATACTAGTACTTTGTTGTAGGATTGATAAAACGAATCGTGATACTGTGCAGAGTCGGTCCGAGGGTAGAGCGACTGTGCAACTGCCCCACTGTGTCTTTAAAAAATTACACTGGCCTGCAAAAAAACTTTTTTTGGATTTGGTGTTTCTGAATATCGGAGATAAAGCAGAAAAAATCATGTGCGTCTAATTTTTTGCAAATTAAATTGGTTTTGTAAGAAATGCGATACTTACCGATCGCGTGTCAATTTTTACAAAACCCAAACATGAAATGATCGTATCTCGCTTGTGAATTATCCGATTTACGAACGGATTGCACCGATGATGCAGTGATTTTTTGTATTATTTTTCTACATTCACAGAAAATTTCATACTCTTAGCCGATTTTTAACACCATAAAAAATCATTTTAAAAATATCTATCGAAAGGAGATTTCGTTGCAGAGCAGTATTATCGTTCCATTTATATGCAGAGCAATTATAGGATTACACAAACTGTATCCAAGCTAAGCATCGGCGTCAAGGGATGGTAAAGAAACACGATAGATATTGGTGGTTTAAAAATAAGTTGTAAAATATGGTGGTTGTAAAATATTTCTTTTATCTAAATGCTGAAAAAACGGCTAAAATAATTTATGGCAGTAGTCGAGGAATGCCGAAAAAGACATGGCATGGGACTTGTTGTACTTAATACCACTTAATGAATTTATTACTTGAAAGTGGACATATGAAAAGTGGGAATTATCGATTTGTTTGTGTGAGAACATGTATGAATGTGGAGGAAGCGAAGGAAGTGTGCCAAGACAGAGTAACGGTGCAGCGTTTCATTCTCTCTGCCTATCCCTTAGGAGAAATGGCGTAATGGTTTTAAAAATTTAAAATATGATCCTTATTCCATATCCGCTCCCTGTGTGAAGCATATCTATGGATTCCACAATCTGCATCCAACTAGAAAGCGGGGTAGAAACTAACATACCCTACTACTATTATTTGGGCCGACTCTGGTTGGTTTGGGTGATGGAAACAATGACAATTATAATACATAAGCCGAGACAGTGGTAGGGGTACAATGAAAGTATTTGTTCGCGTACATAATCGTAAATTCATCCGTATTTTTATCACACTAACTATCTTAAAATCGCGGTTTAGCTTGTTGAAAAAATCGGTAGAGTTGGCTGGACTGAAAAAAGACTCAGTAGTCTTTAAAGCAGTCTAGGGAAAGGGTGGGGCTTTCATTGTAATCTGCATCCAAGTTTCCGTGCATACTACCAAATCAGGTAACGTCCTGCAGCCCCGACGCAAACAAAAAAAATCAGGACGAGTGCACTTATGGCCGACTCTGCTTACAGCAAGCCGCGCATTGCACACGAGCGTAGATCGGAGATAGCGCATTAATTGAAGGCGCTAAACGATAAATTGTTCGGCGGGTGCAGCCAATCAACCAGTTGTCACGCTGTTCACTCGCCCGATAAGCTGAGTGCCACTAAACTTGCCTAGGGTTGCCAGATGATCATTAGAACAGGGAGGACATCACTGTCAATTTGGGCCAGCTCCTCATGTTTGTAATGGCAATCTTAGAGCCGAGACAGCAATAAGGAAAGCATTTGGTCGCGTATATAACTTTATTTTCTTCCGCTTTTCCATTTAAAATCGAATCTATTCAATTTCGCGGATTAGCTTTAAAAAATCGGTAGAGTTGTGCTGGACTGAAAAAAGACTCAATGGTTTTTAAAACGGTGTAGGGAAATCTTGTTTACATTATCTGTGATTTTTCCATTTTTACATGACTTTATTTTTCTCTTTTGCCACGTGCACACTGTTTGACTTTCACAGTATACCCACAAACAGGCCATGCCTTGGTGGGATTTTTGTTTATTTTTTTTTAATGTATATGTGTTTTTATTGTATTTCTTTGTAAACAAAAATTTTTCTTTTGAAAATAAATTAAAAAAAAAAAAAAAAAAGGTGGGGCGGCTTTCATTGTACAAGGACTTAGTTTAAAAAATAAAAATGGTCAGATTTTTAAATAAGCATGTAGACCACACCACACCTATATGTATAATATACAACACGCTGTAAATAGTAAATTGAGAGTTTTCTCAAAATTTACACTTATTTCAGTCACTGTATTTAACCAAGTTACCACGTTTTTTTTTTGTACGTAAGAAGTTATTGATTCTTTAAAAAAAAAGCTATATTGCGTGAAAATCAACGCTTTTACTGAATCCACTCTAAGTTAGTTCCTTTCTATAATACTCCATTGAGAATTAATTTTAGAAGAAAATATATTTAACAGCAAAAAGGAGGACACACAGTAGATAAGGGGGGGACATAATATCCTCCTTTAGGATACCATCTGGCAGCTCTGCGACTCGCACCACTTGAAAGCCAAACTATACATACTTATACACACATATTTATTATTATGATCGAATCACACACCATCGGCCAAAGTCCAACAGTTACTCAACTCTGGCTTACAAGTTCGGGCATCGTGATTCAATCAATATTCTCTTTTCTTCATAGACTTACGCTGCTGCGATTTAAAAAAAATGCAAGGCTGAGAGGTTAAACATTAGAGAGAAAATTACTGCTTACCACTCTTGCAGTGCCCTATGCACCATTAGGGAATAGAAAGTAGAAGTAAGTAAAATTAGAGATTATGGTGCTGTTTTTATTTTGCTACCACCTTTAATAATTCTGTTTTTTTAGGGCGAAAGAGAGGACCGTTATTATTTTTTCTCGAAAATTCATCAACTTTTTCAAAAATCGATTGCGGTTTTTCCCTAGAAAACAGTTTGAAGTTATAAACGATAATATTTCTACAAGTTTTGTGGCTGTTAATATCACCGAAATATCATTTTGAAAACGCCAACATTACTAACGCTGGCCTCGGGTAGAGTTGCCGCGTGACTGCGGCCGTTACTCCATACAATCGTAGTCCTTGATTTATCCCTGGAATACGGCTCTAAACCAATGATTTTATTTGTTAAAGGAGATTATTTATTTGGCTTTTTTTAAATGAAAGAAACATTTTTTGAGCTCTTATGGTAGAATCAATTATTTCAATTTCAGGCTGCTTTCAAATAGTCGGAAATAACTGTGCCAGAAAGTAGGAAATAAGTTTAAAAAATAAGACTGCAAACACGCTTCTGGTGGATATCTAACTACTTCTACGCTCCCTTATCCGCACCCAGTGGCGCGTAGGGCACTGCATTGACACACAGTGCAGAGAATCTTGATAACTTGTTACGCGAAGGCAAGATGATCAGTCTTACGCTTCAGCGCCAGTCGTAGATATCACATATGAAATATTTCATCGATATCTAAAACATTGCTCTAGTGTTAAATTTCCGGGAGAAAATCGAGGGCTACGATTGTACGGAGAGGCGGCCAAGAATCGGATCAAGCGGCATAGTTCCCGCTTAATCCCATAAATCCGTTTCCTACACACATTCATTTGAATTACATATATTTACAATATATTCATGATATTAATCGCAGTCAGTTATGCATGTTAAATGTAATGTGATTATTATCAATAGACCGTTCTGTAACCGCCTAGTACCAGAATCAATTGAGCGTGGAGCATTATTACTTATTGTTACTAATATAAATACGAATAAGAAATAAGTCGTAAATTGTAAATACAACGAACTGCAGATTAAACGTAATCTTATGAAATACTATCTTGAATAAAAATTTTACTCTGAACAATAAAATAATAATAAACATTACATTATATTACTTTTATTACTGTTTACTGTTTATACCTTTTTTTTATTATATTTTTTTTGTTCATTGATCTAACGCTCATATCTTATCCTTTGTAATTATGTTTTTACACTATGTATGATATTTATAGTAGTCATCTTTAATAATATGTTCATTACTTTTTATTACATTTACTTTGTTCATTACTTTTAATTACATTTACTTTGTTCATTACTTTTTATTACATTTACTTTGTCCATTACTTTTTATTACATTTACTTTGTTCATTACTTTTTATTACATTTACTTTGTTTATTACTTTTTATTACATTTACTTTGTTCATTACTTTTTATTACATTTACTTTGTTCATTAATTTTTATTACATTTACTTTGTTCATTAATTACTTTTTATTACATTTACTTTGTTCAGGACTTTTTATTACATTTACTTTGTTCATGACTTTTTATTACATTTACTTTGTTCATTACTTTTAATTACATTTACTTTGTTCATTACTTTTTATTAAATTTACTTTGTCCATTACTTTTTATTACATTTACTTTGTTCATTACTTTTTATTACATTTACTTTGTTCATTACTTTTTATTACATTTACTTTGTTCATTACTTTTTATTACATTTACTTTGTTCATTACTTTTTATTACATTTACTTTGTTCATTACTTTTTATTACGTTTACTTTATTCATTCACTTTGTGCTTAACTTATGTTTTATTTTATGCTTATGTTCTTAATTTGCTCTGGTATTGATAACAATATTTGTCTTGTAAAAGCCCTCTAGGCGTGTATAAATAAATAAATAAATAACGCACAATACTCATATGTTAGTGCAAACACGAATATATTGGGCATACATAATAATTTTGTCATTCTATCGTGGGAAACAGTCGAATGAATCAAATTGCTGAGAAAAACAATATTATTACAACATAAAAGTTTAAAAAATAATAATTATTAATTGAATTTTCCTCATTTTATACATTTTATGAACAAAGATAATAATAATACATTCGTAGTAAAACATAAAAATAAAATTAGTGATAAACAAAAACCAATAATGAGAGAAAAATCCCACATAGAGTGTGTGGATTTTTCTCTTATTTTCTCCATTAATAATTTCAGAGAAGTTACATTCCATACTTGAAAAGTACTACCGTGTCTGAGGTGTCTAGTTACCCACTACGTCACTCACTACGTCATCAGCAGGCATCTACGTCATCACTAGACGTCTATGTCACACGTTTCGTGTATTGGCCTAGGTGCTGGAGTGGGATTTGATAATAAGTGGTGTTGTGAAATTAACCCTAGGAAGTGTATATTTTTAGAAAATTTGAAAGGAAACGCCCCTTCTAGTGAATTCTTGTTCGAAGTACAGGCCTATTGTAAATAATTTTTAAAATAATTCTAGACAACATTATACATATTCGTATATTAAAGTTACAATCGTACGCCCTTGGAGGAATCACTATAATAATAATACGTACGCCGATGGTCATGATTAAGCAATTAAGAAAGGTCTTTTACGTTGGTTCGGTCATGTAAAGCGAATGGATGATGAAAGAACGGCTAAAAAAAAATATGATGCGACTGTGCCTGGATGTAGAAGTCGAGGAAGGCCGAGAAAGACATAGCATGATCAAGTTAAACAAGTGCTTGAAAGTGGGCATGTAAGAAGTCGGAATAATCGACGTGCGTGCATGAGAAGATGTATGAATGTGGAGGAAGCAAGAGAAGTATGCCAGGACAGAGTGGTGTGGCGTTCTATCCTCTCTGCCTACCCCTTCGGAGAAATGGCGTGATGGTTATTAGTTAGTTAGTTTAGATGGTCTTGATTAAAAATACACAATGCGTCGGATTCAGTACATACATACTTACCTACTTAATATTGCGTAGATAAGAATGGCCGTCTTTTAATCAAGATAATATCACGTTCAATGCTCTTTAGCTCATTACTGTGTCAACATAATATATAATATTATGTATGGAGACATGTACTTTGTATTTAGGTACGGATAACATTTAATGTTCAGCTTATTTTAACAAAAATGCAACTTCATCAACTTAGCAGTGATAAAATACACTGTAAATTATTACTTGTTTGGTTTGGACCTATCAGACGTATGAGCGCTTTACACGGGACCGAAAACTGTTGTATGAAGAAGGCACAGGATAAGTGCTGGTTTTGCAAAAATCTAATTAGGTACACAGGTATTTTAATATTTTTAGATCAGTAATTAACAGAACGTCTGTAATTGGACGTTATTCTAAGATACTAATATTTTTATGTTTTAAATAATTGGTAAAAATGGTAACATATTTAAAATTAAAGATAAATCTATGTGATCTTATGATATTTTCATAAACATACATAATATGTAGGTTTATGAAAATTAATATTATTTCAATTTATAAATACAATTTTTCAATGCGCATTAATAAAGTCGTGGCAGATTGGGGATTTAAACCGGGTGCCTCTGGACTGAGAGACCACAACGCTACCACTAGGCCACCACCCGCTTAAATTAATAAAGAGCGAATAAAATTCTAGGGATTTAGCCAATTTAACGTTTATTGTCTTAAAACCTTATTTGTGGCCACATTTGTGTGCCGCAAACTTGGTCTTATGTCATAAGTAAGGGCAAAACACGATTTTTCTTGCCTCGGAAAGCCTATAATATTTCAATGTTCTTGTTCAAAAACTGTACAGTCTGTCAAAAGACACGCGTGTATATGTTTTAAGCGCGATCGTAAGCTATTATCGTAATAAAGTATCCACTTAAATTTTTACATAAAAAACATTAACTGTCAGACAGGTCAGCAAAACCATTCAGTTTTTGTATTATGCAGTGCCCTATGCACCATTGGGTGCGGATAAGGCAGAGTAGTAGTAAAAATTAAAGCGAAGTAAAGCAACCTGTGTACTTGAACAATGAAAGCCCCACCCTTTCCCTAGACTGCTTTAAAGACTATTGAGTCTTTTTTCAACAAGCTAAGCCGCGATTTTAAGATTGTTAGTGTGATAAAAATACGGATGAATTTAAGTTATGTACGCGAACAAATGCTTTCATTGTACCCCTACCACTGTCTCGGCTTATGTATTATAATTGTCATTTTTCCGTCAACCAAACCAACCAGAGTCGGCCCAAATTAACAGTGGTAGGGTATGTTAGTTTCTACCCCGATCATTATTTATTAGTAATTACTACCACCCGTGTGGAGACCGGCATCCCGCCTCGCCAGGCCCCACCCCAGACATCCACCCGTGCATCTGCGGTCAGGGTCTCAATGGAGAGGGGATTAGGGAAACCTGTGTACTCTCCATCTCCACGTAGAGCATATGTATACATCGTGTCCGTGTATTCATAATAGTCCACATTCGCACGTGTAGCGTGTAGCCAGGCGAGGCGCCAGCAAGGTCGCAAGCTGAAATGGGTACTAGAAACTAGATTCCTAGACTATATCGCACCGTGAATACTATACTGCACCAACTCTTGATTTGTCGAACATGAAATGAGAATGTTACAGCTCACACCGACCGCCACATTTTCTGTTTAAGAGCATGCCACACCACGTGACTCGCGGCCGCTTTCCCATACAAACGTATTCCTCGATTTTATCTCCCGGAATTTAACATTAGAGCAATGATTTTTTTCACACTTTTTAGATATCGACGTCATTTGTATCGTCTTATTTATTTATTTATTTAATTACAGGTAACTCTACAATGTGACAATATCTATCATTTTACATATTATCATAATGATTACATACACGGTTTTATTGCACATCAATTACAGAATTACACAGCATTATAATACTCGTATACAATTTACAGGTTTAAAAAAGCTTTAAATACTAAGCATAAATAATTAGTATAAAATTATAAAGCATAAATAATTAGTATAAAACGTATTAGAATAAAATGAACATGTGTTTTTTATTTGTCCCTAAATGAGTTTATTGTTAAAACTCCTAGGGAGCATTAGATTGAAAAAGAAAAAATTTCTTTATTTTTTTATTGTTTATGTTATTTTTTATAAAAAAAATAATATAATAATAATAATAATAATAAAAAAAAATAAAATATGTTCAATCTGAGGTTATAAAAACATTTCAAGTTCCTCTTGAATTCACCACATCTATCATTAAATACATCAATATTTAAATGTTTCTCTATGTCATTTTACAGTCTTAACATGCGAGATAAAGAATAATTTATTTATCTCTTTTAAAAAATAAAATATTTAAAAGATATGACGATGCAAACACGCATCTAGTCGATATCTAAAACGTGTTAAAAAAAACACATCTATAATGTTAAATTGCAGGGTGAAAATCGAGGAATACGTTTGTATGGGAAGCGGCCGCGAGTCACGTGGTGTGGTATCCTCTTAAGAAACGCGTTTCTATCTCTTTCCTGTATCAGATATATATATACTTTTCAAATCCAGATTCGATTAAATAATACGAAAATTAAAATCACATATTTGCGATATCCCAAAATACGAGTTTTTGAGTTAGTGCAGTTTAGAATTCGTGGTGCGATATGGTTATTTTACGAGGCGAGGACGGGGAATGAAGGCACGTCTGGGTAGGTCTTATGGAGATTACAGATATACAGATTACAGATAACAATCTGTGCTCTGTGCCTTATATTATCTGTGTACAAGACACATCCCAAGGATGTAACCTAGGCCCATATTCTGAATAAAGTTGACATATCCCCCACTACTATCTAGCACACGTGACGGACATGAAGTTCACAAAATGGGCCAACATGGGCTAAATGGGGCCAACATTTTCCGTGAATGCAGAAAATATAAAACGAAAACTCACAAGCTCGTGCGTGCAATCCGTTCGTAAATCGGATAATTAATAAGCGAAGTACAATCATTTAAAGATTGATTTTTATAAAGACGAGAGTGAACCACCGATCGTATGTGGAATAAAAACTATAAATGATTGTATCTCGCTTATTAAGTATCCGATTTACGAACGGATTGCACTGATAGCTTTGTGATTCTTCTCTTTATTTTTCTGCATATAGTTAAATTTGTAAGCCCATTATCGTAAGGAGCGCGTAAGGAAGTCCTTACGATAAGTTTCCTGTGCAGTCTGAAAACTGTCCCGTATCATGGATGAAAAACTATTATATGTGCTAGTGTCAGATTCTCACTGTGCGCTAATTCCACACATTTTTTCACACAGTTTTGGCGCGCGCATCACCCGCGGCGATTACGACAGTATAATATCAATAGTATCGGTAATATTACAAATAAACTTTGCTAAATTTTTACTATGGCGAATATAAATATAATGTAATAAATAATATGAACTGAAATCCTAGATCGAAATTCAAAATATCGAATAACGACTATTTGGCAGAAGATGAGTAATGTTGCCAAATTGTTAAATCGGTAGAAGTTCCTAAAGATATTCATAATATGTTGAATTTATCTGCGCCTATAATTGCATTAAATAAATGCTTTAAAATTAAAATGACTTCAAAATCGGTAAATCGGTTGTACATTTTCAATGGATTCGTTAAATCTCCACAGAATCGATAGATCTGCAAAAAATCGATAAGATAGGCGACAATAGAAATTATTATTATGGCAACATTAAACGTTCGACTGTCGCGTACTGCGCATGCCTACAGACAGTTTAAACTGTGCCGTGTAAAGGTAAAATTCACACCGCGCAGTTTTTATTGGTCAGAAAACGGTACAAGAAACTGTACAGTTTTCTGAACAAGAAACTGCACAGTAAACTGTCCCGTATAAAGTGGGCCTTACTTTTATTTTATTTTATTTTGTTAGGAACAATAACAGACAAAAGGATAAAAATATAATACAAAAATATATTTAAAAATATGCCTAGGTAGACCAATTGCCCTTTAAAATTGTTCACATCGTGCTTAATTGAGTGACATACACACAATGATTAAGTAAATAAATAAATGATTGAGTAAATATAAAAGCAAGAGTGATTACACATATCTCAAGAACAACCTTTTCTTGAACCCGTCTACGGAGCTTCCGAAGATGTCCATACCTTCAGTGCTGTCCCTGTGTATTACGTTGTACTCTCTGAACATACGAGAGAGAGGATTGTAATACCCTGTATTGGAGGAAAAGCGCCAAAGAAGTCCAGATCTCGTCTTGAGTTTACACCAAAGAAGTCCAGATCTCGTCTTGAGTTTACAATACGACACGATCGAGACAATGGGGCATAAAAACCATAGTTAATCACCATCTTGTGCAATAACCAAATTAGCAATAAACCTAATCATCAAATTGCTCATTACTGCAACGCTTTTTAACAGTATTTCCAATAGTTAATTATTAGTGATAACTTGTAATTTAAAGATATGTTTTCTCAATGCAAAAACCATCATTATCACAATATTGTCAGTAAATATTTACATAAATTTCCTTCCACTGTATTTCACAATATTGTCGTCATTATCTTTGCACAGTGGTAAACAGCGTAAACAGTCAATTTGCGTCGTAAACCTCAAGTCATAATGTTGTGAGAACGCGTTGTGATAAATATAATAAGTGTGCAGAATCGATAGCCGAGTTCTGGTACAAGTCACAAATCATAATTAGTCGATAAAGAATGTGTTGTAAATGTTTTGCCGCGTGTAATCTACGGGAAAATATCCTACCGGACAGAAACATATCAGCAGAAATATAAAGAATACTAAAGAACTAAAAACGAGTTTCTTCAATCGAAATTGCCATATTTAAAGAGACAGAGAAACTCTGGAAACAAATGTGGGTTATCTAGGCGTTTACAGGGCTTATGACCTGTCATTGGCTGGGTTAAGTGGCCACTTGATGTACTGCAACATTCCCCATTCCGCTCATCATCTGACAACCATATATGACAAATTTTTGAAACTTCTATACATATAATATGTTGAGTTTGTACAGAAGTATCCACATTTGAGTTGGTTTTTAATATTTTTTCTCTCTAGTGACATCTGTTGAGAAGATGGTTAATCATTTTTTGGTATAATCCAGTCATTTGTCTACAAGTATTTGTATACGTTCAAAATGTTACTAAAAAGTATGTTAAAATTAATTGTATCTTTCCCATCCTTCTCCCTTTTCCCTAACTTAACCGTACCTTACCTTCCCTGCAGTGCATCTCTTTTTGACGTGACAATCGGAACTAAAAAATCAAAAAGTGATTTTTCTCTAGCCTGGGTGTTTGTGACGTTGTTCCCCTCTGTAATTGGGCCTCCTGGCCTGTTGAGGTGGTTAAAAAAAAAAACAAAAAACAAACGTCTAATAAATCGATGAACGCCGGCTGCGCACACTAAAAAGCATGACTCATTGTCACGTTCCGCCTGAGCCGAGTGTGCAAGCGAGAGCGCGGAACAAGCGATAGAGAGGCACGGTCGGCTTAAGCGTTCGGTTTGATAAAATAATGATAATTCAGTAATAATAATTCAATTCAATTAATAAAAGTATGCTATTTTTCATCAATGTTTTCTTATGACGTTATCACGTAAAATTATCGCCCGTAAAACGACTTTACCGACAGCCAAAAGTTTTTTTCTTATGTTTTTCTTTTCTAATTTTAAATTTTCTTATTTTTTATTTCCTAAATGTTGTATTACTTAGCATTCATTTCATATTTGTGAAAAACTATAATTGGATTTATATACATACATACACAATTATCTTAAAAAATGTTCTAATTAACACTGTCGTTTTTCCGTAAATAAAATAAATAAAAAATAATAAAAAATTTTATATACATTACACCTTGTGTAAAATATTGACTAATTATGCTTTTAAGCGAATAAATGTTGTATATTATGGTAAGTTATAGTCTAACAAACTAATTTTTGTACATAATACTAACACATGTAATATACAAGTCGACACTGGCTAGAACACCCCATACTACTACTACTTTCCCTTATCCGCACCCAACGGTGCATAGGCACTGCATTGGTACACCAAGTGCAGTGTATCTTGATCATTTCATTACATGAAGGCAAGATGATCAGTCTTACGCTTCAGTACCAGTCCAAGTATCACACACATGAAATATTTATATGAAAATCTCATGTAAATAAACGCCAAAAAAAAAGAAGAAGAAGAAGATAATAGTCGATTATCACAAAACGTGATACAACCAATGATATTAATTTTCATAGATAAGCTATTTTCTTCCGTGCCTTGTCATGTCCAGATTTAGACAATTGTCTCAATTTCAACTTGGGAAACAGAATGATTAAAATATTTAATGCAAAATACAAATGTGTGAGAAAAGAGACCACCGCCCGTCGATAAGGCACGTTATCTAGGAAAAAATATTGATAGATTATAATATACATTTTAATACTTATGTATATTTTCATTCAAATTAACATTGCCACTATCCACTGGGGACTAGGGCAAAAATGACAAAACAGAAATGTGATTTGGATTGAACGTAGGGTGTGCAAGATTCGGCTGAATGGAAAAGGTAAAATAATGGACTTATTGCGATGCTATCAAATTATTATTGTTATTATGGATAATTTATATAGCGCCGTTTTCGTATAAATATACCTCAAGGGCGCTTCAAATATTGAATTTAACGGTTCAAGAAATTTAAAGTGAGTGAAAAATAAATTTCTGAGTAGAAAATATTTTGAGATTTTGAGAACATATAAGTCTTAAGTTTCTTTCGAAACATCACTTCACTCTCACAGTTGCGCACATCTGGTGGGAGAGCATTCCAAGCCACAGGGCCCACAACCGCAAAAGCGCGCTCTCCAAATTTAGTGTGCCGATTGCGGATCGGTACTAAAACCCTGCCTATAGCTGCAGATGTAGCTGATCGAAGTGTGAGATGTCTCTCAGCCAGTTTATCCGGAATGCAAAGCTCCTTGTAATACTCCAATAATGCTCCAAATACTCTGGAGCGGCATCATGCATGGCTTTGTACATTGTACATCCGAAGTCCGTTTTTTACACATAGCGGCTGTATCAACTCCGATACATTCTTTAATTTAAGTATTTAAGGAAAAATTTGACCATACAGGATACAAGAAAGTAACAAGGAAAACGAACAGTAAAGACATGGTATTAGGAGTTTTTAATCGAATTACGATAATGAGTTCTGCGATGGTTGAATGTCCCTAACAGTCACAAATTAAGAAGACGAGCAGTTCCTTTACCTGAGCACCACGGCCTGTATGAACTCGAGCACGCCCCACGCCATGTAGGACCAGAAGAAGGTGTGCCGGATAGCGCGCAGCAGGCTCGGCCCACGGCCGCGCTCCTTGGCGGCCAGCACCTCCTTGGTCCAGTTCTTCTCCAGCTCGTCGCCCAGCGGCTCGGACAGGTCTCCCTCCAGCGGGTCGTACAGGTCCTCGGCGCACAGGTCCGCCTTGACGCCCTTCTTGAATATGTCGCCCATCCACCTGCAAGGCAATCGGCGCCGGCGTTACTTGAGTGTAGATAATAATTGCCGGTTCTGGAGTTAATGTCAAGGTTATGTCTGTCTACAGATGAGTTAAGTGTAGATAATAATTGCCGGTTCTGGAGTTCGGGAATTAATGTCAAGGTTATGTCTGTCTACAGATGAGTTGAGTGTAGATAATAATTGCCGGTTCTGGAGTTAATGTCAAGATTATGTCTGTCTACAGATGAGTTGAGTGTAGATAATAATTGTCGGTTCTGGAGTTAATGTCAAGGTTATGTCTGTCTACAGATGAGTTGAGTGTAGATAATAACTGTCGGTTCTGGAGTTCGGGAGTTAATGTCAAGGTTATGTCTGTCTACATGGGGGTCATGCTACATACAGATCGGATTACTTTTGAACAATTCAGTATTACAATAGCTCGGTGTTTACTTATTCAGAAATATAATATTTTAATGTAGAAATACTTCGAACAACTAAAGACTCCAGCACTTAGGCCAATGCTCGAAACGTGTGACGTAGATGTCTAGTAATGACGTAGTGAGTGACGTAGCAGGTATCTAGACAACTCAGACACGGTAGTAATTTTCAAGTATGAATAGGATAAAGAAACTGATTATCCGAACTAAGTATGGCATTACTTCATTAAGCATCAAATTATTATAGAAATCTTTACTCTGAGGCGACCAAGAACTAATCGTGCATTTTGGATAATTATTAATACTTATCCACTATTCCAATGCATAACTGTATCTGTATATTAATAAATTCATAAGTTAGGGCGAAGGAAAATTGTATAACTTTGGGCCTGTTTCTAACTAAAACAGTCTAAAAAAGATGGCGGAA